>CM072793.1:1007711-1143278 GCA_036983795.1 Megachile lagopoda
TACCATAAATTTTGGAAAATCTAACATCATATCGATTTTATCTTAATACTACAAATTTAATTTGTGTGTTTTTATTCCACGCATTAGTTACTATTAATTTCTTATTTAGATGATATAAGTCGAATCTTAAAGTACTTCCCAGGTCAATCACAAGAGCCGGAAGGATCGGTTTTAACCTGAAACAGAATTAATGGATAATTATAAACATGTTCAATATTAACGCTTTATATTTTATTTACAATTCTCGTATGAAATGATATATTTATTTTCGATATTAAAGTTTAAATTTGGTTATAAGTTTTGCTCTCGGAACGAGAATTTCTTTCCCGATTCTAAAATGGAGAAGAACAGGGTAATGGTAGTTACTTCAGCAATAATTGTGATAAAACGGGACTATGACATTGAATATTTATTACAAGTTACTATTGGCAAAGTCAAACTGTTCAACTGTTATCTGAATAACAAGATAAATAGTTAGTATTTACTTTTTGGGTAAGATTAGCAATTTAGTAAAAAATTATTTGACCACAATTGTCTGTAATGGCGGATAATAGAGGTCATATATTATTTGTAGCTTTGATTAATTTTTAACTAAAAGCCACCCATTCAATCTAATTCAGTACATTTAGATAGGCCACAATAAGATGTACCTGTATCATATTTTATACTCTCTATCAAGTTTAATACAGATAACACAGACGTTCTCGTCATCGTTCAGATTGTCATTTTTGTCATTCAGAATTATGTACATCATATAAAGTGTAGTCATTACGTAGGAAAAAACATAGGATACGTAGCTGTAAAAGGTAGGGTTTTATTCGAGGATTAGAACGTTTAGCAACGAACATAGGCTTTACAAAATTACATAGTTTCATTTGCATATAAAATATTATTTTTTACTACATCAGTCATTATAACCAGGCATCCGGCAGTGACTGTTTCATACTCGATCGGTATCCAGCTATTATCGCCGAACTCTCCATATGGGAGAAAAGTGGAAGATCCACCTTTGTTGTTCCATAACACGTTCTATTTCTCCTAACCTATTCTTCAAAATATGAGGATGTCCAACTTTTTCATCACTAAACTTTATTCAAATATTCTATTCACAAAATTAAAAAAAAGATGTTTTATGAACACTGGGTTTTACACGCTTCATTATAAAGTTTATTAACAAAATTTAAAACTAGGAACATTAATTAAAAACTTGAAGCCATGGTTGGAATTCAAGGAACTCAAAGGATTCTCGAGGAAAATATAGAGCTGTGAATGATAAAACTTATTCAAGGTTTAACATATTAGCCGTGGAACATAGTCTTTACATAGTACATACAATTTTCGTTTTCTACGCAAAACGATTTTTTCTCTACATGAAACTATTCAAACAGGCGTCTAGCAGTAATTCTGTCCTCTCCCGTTCGATTGGCGTCCAGATATTGTCGTCGAATTCTCCACATCAAATGGGCGACCAGGAATGTCCTCCCGAACTCTCCTGTATTTTAACATGGGCGTTCAGGGAATGATCTGTTCTTCCTCGACCGACAGGCGTCCAGGAATTTTCACTCAACTCTCCATGTCGGACGAGTGACCGACAAGCACTCGTACTCTTTTCCTATTCTCCAGGCAAACTTCCAGGTATTTTCGCCGTATTTTCCTGCCAGAGTCTTTCTACACAATTACTCTGTCTCCAGGATAGCGTCCGGGTACTATTGCCGAACCTCCCTTCCGGAGTCCCAAAGCTGGTCCAAGTGCGACCGTTGGTTTTTACCTTATTCTCTCCCTCTTGGAATAGCGAATTGAATTGTTTTCTACAACGAGTATTTATTTTAAAAATAAAGACAGCTATCTGCAATAAAGCTGCTATCTGCTACCCGCGGTCGCTCTTCTCAACAGGCTCGTTGTCCAGTTCGTTTTTGGCAGTTTCGCGAGACGTTCTTTGCCTCCCGTTCTGCGGAGTAACCTACTATATTCTCGCTTCGCGTACATTATCAATACATTTTCGATGTTTCGCGAACTTTCGACAGTCTAGAATTGTCATATCACTATACAATATTTAATTCGTTTCCTAAGCTGTTCGAACAAGTATTTCATTTAATCTCATGAATTTATAATTTATCCAACAAAAGGTAACTTAAAAATACAAGATTGAACTCGTTTTATTGATTTTCCTCACACGCGTTGTCCCAAATTTTCTTTCTGCATGCTGCAAAAACTAAGTACTTCAGTACATCAGTATTCAGTAATCAAATACAGTTAGAAAATGGTATAGTGCAGATAAAGGTGGTTGGTTGATCGCCATTATCCGAATTAACTGATAAAAATTAAATATCAAATATTTATACCAATTATATTTAGTTTAAAGCTTCGATTGTTTCTCTTTTTATAACATAACAATATTTAAATAAAATTAAATGCGACAAAATGTATCAAAATCTTAATTCACGCCTTATATTGTGCACCCAAATTATAACGACGGTAACACGCAAAAACAGAAAACATTTCTTAAGTTTGAATATGTAATAATTTAATTACCCAAATTAATTCAGATGTGCGATTGAAAACAACTGCATGGCATAAAATATTTTGAAATAATAATAATAATGATTGCTATTACTCCACGCTTTTCCATATTTCCACGAGAATATAAAGGAACATAAGATTTCGACCAAAATAAACTGTTACTTAAACGAATTAAATTGTAGGTTTAAAATGATAGAAAGTGGAAAATGTTTGTAGTCTAAAATAAAATGAAGTAGTATTGTGTGTTAAGACGAAGCATTTCCAAGATTTTAAGATCATCTTCACATTTTTTAATGGAAATGTACATTTCTTTTATATAACTTGATTCGACGAAGCGAATAATGTATGCGATATTTCAAACTGTTATAGTTTCGTATTTTTCTTTATAATCCATTAATTAGTCTAACTACAGTTAAATCATAATTGCAGCGTGCAAACGGATTTAATATGTTATTGTGTGAATAATTAAGATTTCTTAATTGTTATTGCACATGTACAAATAAATAAAATAGAAATTATTTTTGACTTTTAAACTTTGAAGTCAGTTACATTTCTTTTCTTGAAAGTTTTTTCAAAATTCAAATATTTGATGATTTGTTGAATTTATTAATACTGTATCTCAATACTTGTCTACATAGAACACCTAAAAATTTGCAGTTATGTTTAACAAATTGGCGATAATTTCAAAACCTTTAAAATCTATCACTTGCAGAACTGATATACCCATATTGTTGCTAACTTCACAGAAATATTTAAAATTAGAATATTGTAGCCATGGTTCATTGGAGCAAGGATATGGATTGTCAGGAAATCAGGAATGTTGAAATATAAATAAATTTAGCATGTTGCGTCATCTGGCTGTGCGAGCGACGCACGACGTTAGAGGAAGAAAACAAAAGAGGTCCTTCCTCCTCCTCGTTCGCGTAAAAAGGGTTAAGACATCGCTAAGTTAATATGTGTATTATTAAAGTATTATATTAAATAATTAATGAATAGTACGTATGTGACATTATTTTGATTTTCTTCGATCCTGATTTTTAACAAGGAATACTGGAAAATAGGATTTATTACGAGGTTTAGGAATCGGTACAGGAAATGTATAAAATAATTTTTCTTTCTTTCGTAATAACAACATGACGACTTCAAAGATCTTTTCTAACTCTGATCAATCAGGCGTCTAGGAGTAACTCTGTTCTCTCCCGTTCGAATGGTGTCCAGGTATTTTCTCCGAACTCTCCATAACGAACGGACGACCAGGAGTATTCTCCCGTACTCTCCTATACTTTACTCGGGGCGTCCAGGAGATGCTCTGTCCTCTCTCGACCGACAGGCGTTCAGGAATATTCACAGAACTCTCCATGTCGGACGAGTGTCCAGGAACAAACTCCCGTATTCTCCCCCTATTCTCCAGGCAGGCGTACAGGAAGGTTTCGTTGTACTCTCCTACCGGAGGCTCTCTTTTATTCTATTATACTCCAAGCAGGCGTCAAGGAATTTTCGCCGTACTCTCCTGCTGGAGTTTCTTTTCTAACTACTCGCCGAGCAGGCGTCCAGGTATTGGTCGCCGAACTCTCCTGCCGGAGTTAATCTACTCGCTATTCTCCAGGCAGGCGTCCAGGTATTGGTTGCGGAACTCTCCTGCCAGAGTCTCTAACCAGCTAATTCTTTCTCCAGGCAGGCGTCCAGGTATTATCGCCGAACTCTCCTGCCGGAGGTCCCTAGGCTAGTCCAAGAGCGGCCGATGGTCCTTACCTCGTCCTCTCTCTCAAACTGCCAAATAGGCCGGCTCCTGTCGCGAGCCTCTATTTTATATCCGCCGGTTGCTATCCCGCGGCCGCGTTATCAACAGTTTCGTCGCTAAGTTCGCGGCTCGCGGCTTCGCGTGTCGCGCCTGACCTCTCGCTCCGCTGAGCAGCCTACAATCTCTCGCGTCTCGATACAATTCGATTATTTTAGATCTTTCGCTTTTCTAGAATATTCGCGACGCTATATAATATTTCGATAGAATCTTTACTATTTCTATGGGATTTCTAATGGATTTTATATGTGGTTTTCAACGAATAATTCTACTTTATACGCTCGCGTTTTACATAATTTTCTTGTACGATACAACATTAATAAAGCGTGTCACTCTTGTTATTTTTCTAGTTTATACATTTTCTTTTGTGTATAATCAATTTTACTTGTGCTGTATTTATTTACTTAAACTTCTATTATAAATTTAATCTCATTTTTGTAAGGATGCCTAAACTTCACACAGAATTATTATAAATAACTTTATCGTTCGATTTCTCTCTTCACGTTCTCTAACGAAAATGCGTCGTTCTCAGGCTTTCCCGAAGGTTTTATGAGAACCGTATCCCCACTTCGCATTTAAAAGAAAAACAAACTTGCCCTTAGAGCGGGCCTGGAAACTATCAACTAGGTTCCAATCCACACTGATATATGATGGCCCTAAAACGACTGTGACCATGTCCGCTCGCTCTTACATTTTATAGAAATTATATCATATTTCATATTTCATTTTTCACTCGTCATTACTTCATTTTCATGAAACTTAAGTCTTTTCAATGAAAATAAGTTTATAAAACTTGTTTTATTATTGAAATATTTCGTTTTAAAGTGGTCTCCATGGAGCACAATTTTTAAATAAAAAAATAATTATAAACAAAAGAAATTTGTTGTGTGTATTTTTAATGTAGATAAATACAGTATAGAAAGTATTGGATGCTTATATTTTTTATTCGCTAAACAAAAAAACTGATAGTTTATTCAGTTTTTCAGCTACTTACAAATAAAGTATTGAAATATTGATAGGTTGGTATATTCTTGATACTCACTGTAATCTTCAATATGAACTGCTTAAAACAGTGTTCCGTCGAACGATCAATCTCTTTCGTCCAAATCTTGCCTTTTATCCCCTTAAGCTGTCTGAACGTGTACGAGATCCTTCAAAGCAGATTATAAAAGACTTCGTTCCGATAGTAGTTCGGTGAAGTTCAAGCGGAATTTCACATTGCTTGGCCAAAACTTCAAGATCCTTTCAAGCTGAATCAAAATAAAAAAAAATTGAGTTTTACAACTAGAACGATGATCGTTGAGAGTAACCACTTTTCTGCACATTTTTGTGGAAAGCACTCATTGAGGTATTTGATTGTCAGACAGAAATGTGTATAGGTTTATTTTCTCGTAAAGTATGTTGTTAGATCTTAGAATACAATACCATAGCCAGGAGATTAAATCTCAATCCAAGTTTCTATCGATACAATAATATACCGTCTTTAGTTTCTCCGGACACTTTGTATAGGTTCAAATCAATAAATTCTATACCCACAACAGCAATAACACATAAGGAGTTGTTACATTCTATCGAGCATTTTTAATTTATTATTATTCGCATCTAGCTGCCAGAACCCTTAATCTTAGTAGTAGAGTCCTTTATTTGCAGTTTCCTATTCATGTCGAGGTATTGTTCGGTTTTATTTGCAGCGGTCACTTTTTGAAAAATACCCAGATCCACCGCATACATCATTCGGTTTTCCATTTCCACCCGAATTCCATTTATATATCCAATAGAAATCAGGAACTGCTTCCCTCACCTGTCTTCGTAAACATTGTAGGCCAACACCGAGCCTTAATTTTTTGAAATGAGCAATCGAAACGATAAACACGAAATAAACACGAAGTTATTCATTTCGAATCAACATGGGATACATAGATACATACACTGTACGAAACCCTGTAGTTAGCGCGAAATGGACTGACCCAGGTTTAAGGGACGCTCCGCCTACTTCGCCTTGAACAGACCCAATGTGATGTACTGACGTTCGAGGTGACCACTCGAAATGTTTGCCGATCGTCCTTGTACTTTGGTTCACTTGTCTGTAACCACTCGAGTAATTAATTCCTACGAGGGCTGTAGCTCGCCTAAACACCTGGGTCAGCCCCTTCACGCGCCAACTTGTGGGTTGCATCGGTAGATGTAATGAAATGGATATACGTGTCGTAATAACAGAAAGAGGAACTATATGTCTTTAATCAACGTACTCCCGAATATTACATGTTCGTCTATTTTATTGATGGTGATTTGTGTTATCGGGTAGAGAACGTTCGTTGTTCCCAATACATTTTGGTGATTTTATTATCTGAGTCAGTTAGACGGACAGAGTAAGTAGAGTTCGTCCATGTATTTTTTGAAATGTCCTATTTTAGTTAATGATTTGTCTATTAACGAATTGTCCTTTTATATCTATTTCAACTTCAATGATTGTGACTTGTGAACTTTGTGATTTTATTATGATAGAATTTGTGGCGTTACTACAAGCTGTAGATAAGATTTATAACTTGGTAATTGTAATTTTATTAAAATATTTGATTGAACATTCTTTTATTTTACAGTTTGTTTATAAAGTCTATGTTGTCAACGTTCTGCTCGCTTTGTATATATATATATATATATATATATATATATATATAATATATATATATATATATATATATATATATATGTAATATAATATATGTAATATATATATATATATATATATATATATATGTATGTGTACAATAAATCAACAATTTATTGCCACATCTTGCTTTCTTCTAGTCATATTATTCAAAGGAAACAAATTTCCGTCATATTATTATGTATGCCTGCGTTCGTATATTAAAGACTAGTAAATCTCGAACCTTTATACAGAGACATATTTCTCGTCAGAAGAAAAACTAAATTTTCTTTAAAGAACTAACTTTTAAAACAAGTTCTACAAAAATGTTACCACCCGTCAAAATTTGTAAATGGATGTTTAATCGTCTTTCAAGTATATTCGGAGCATTGAATATCTACTTCTAACTTTGCACTCTTGAAAAACTCAAACCACATTTACAACCATTTAAATTTCTTTTCACGGACATTTTCAGAACGTAACGTTTCAAACAAACAATAAGTCTGTTTATCACCGGAAAATACCTATCGTAAAAGTAACAAATTTGGCTATATCGAATAGTGAATTGGTTATTGTAGCAAAATGTATATCTTGCACACTATGCATGCTACTATAAAATATGGTTGACGTTCGAGATCAAATGTTGAATAAATATCAGTTCATGGGTAGAAATTTGACAAATTTAATATTACAATAAAAATTTATAGAAACAAAGTTAAGTTAATAAGAAAAAAAATCATTTAATTTTTCAACTTTTCAATGCTATTCATTTAACACCTTGCACTATTCTGACGAGTCTGACTCGCCACGCACTCGTACTTCGGCTGTGATCAATTTTACTCCAATTTTTAATACACTTCCCTTTGGAGTTCAAGCCCAATTATAATTTGCATAGTTAACGATTGTATAATACCTAATTGACATAACATTTCAACGTTCTTTGCCTGTTTTAATATTGTAGCTGTGATTAGTTAGTTCAGACTGACGCACCTAACAAATGAAGCATAGTGCAGGGGGTTAATATTAATGTCATTAGGAACAAGAAATTGTCTTTAATAACATTCCTGTTTGACTATCTTTTTCTGCATTTACTAAGACGCCGTTGTTGTCTTTCCGTGTGTAAGTCACCAAATCCTTCAGGCTCACGTATGGTTTTCATCCCGTACTAATTTTGTTAATTTAACGGAATCAGTATAGCAAATCTACCTCGGTGAAGAGCGTGGTAACTCTGATTTTTTGGTCTAGGAACCTTGAGGATCCCTGCAAAACCAAGCTCAGGGACTCCAAAACTAGTTGAATTGTAGTAGAGAGACGCACTGACCCTACAGTGTTTATTCAGGACACACGTTGTATTCATGAATAATAATAATTGTGGCGGAAAGCTTTGAAAATTTAAAACGACTGTGATAATTTGAAATAGGCTGTTATGTTGCTTGCGCTTCAACTTAAGAATAGTTGCGTAGAGAGAATCCGGCAGGAGAGTACTGCAAAATTACTTGGTCACCTGCCTGAAGAATAGTTAGATATTTAAAGACTCCAGCAGGAGAGTACGGCGAAATTACCTGGACGCCTGACTGGAGAATAGGAGGAGAGTACGGGAGCTTGTTTCTGGACACTCGTCTGACATGGAGAGTTTGGCAAAAACTCCTGGACGCTTGTCGGTTTAGAAAGAATAGATCATTTCCTGGACGCCCATAATTCAGTGTAGAAGAGTACGGAAGAATATTCCTTCGCCCGTTTCATGTGGAGAATTCGACGATAATAACTGGACGCCAATCGAACGTTAGAGAACAGAGTTACTCCTGGACGCCTCGTTAAATCAGGTCATGTAGTAACAAAATAATGCTTTCTGTAGAAACGAAATTCTGTAATGCTGTAAAGCCTATGTTTCTTGTGAACGTTCTAATCCTTGAATAAAATCCTATCCTTTACAGTTCCATATCCTGGTTTTTTCCAACCCAATGGCTACAAAACCATATTAGACAGAACACCACAACGAAAATTTAATTTTCATACAGGATAATGCATTGGTTCAGAATTTTGCATATACATTAAGATGGTTTAACGAAAATAATGTTCCCCTGTTATGGACCTGCACGTTCCCTTGTTGTTAATTTTCAAATAATCATACATATTCAAATGTAGATGAATTACAACTCGTGATAACTGATACATAGAACAATGTTGGGGAAAATACAGTAAATAATATTGTTGGTAGTATGTTAAACCGAATTTCCGATGTAATTTCTGGTGGTGGAAACACGATAAATTATTAAATTTCACATTTTTGTATATAAAACAGT
Source organism: Megachile lagopoda (assembly GCA_036983795.1). Lineage (NCBI taxonomy): Eukaryota > Metazoa > Arthropoda > Insecta > Hymenoptera > Megachilidae > Megachile > Megachile lagopoda. The sequence goes on from CM072793.1 coordinate 1,016,980, forward strand.
AAAACAGTTCTTAAACGAATAATATATGTACTATAAAACACTTAAAAATGAATTTTTATTCAAATGAGTTGAAAATTCGTGATAATACGTGAAGTTTTGTTTATAATGTATAGTTTGTTGTTTATGAACTACGAAGTAATGTTTGAAGAGTATTGGACCATAATTTTCAGCCAAAAACTTAGATTAATAAGAACAAAGGAAGTTGGTATGTTTATACTACGTATTGTATAAATATTACATATTTTGATATTTAAAATTATATTTTCTTTGATACCTTACTAAATAAAAGGGCGATGTTTCGCAGTCTTCAGAGAGGCCGTTTAATTTATGTAATGCAGCATACAATAACAATTCCCCTAAGAATGATATGAAAATAGTTATTTCTGAAGTTTTTGTTAATGAAGGGATAATTGCATAAAAGTCGTATGACATCAAAGGGGGTACGCGTTGTAGTAGTTTCTTTATTGCTCTCTTGCTTTCTTAACGCTGTGCGAAACATCTTAAAACTCTTAAAATATATTTTCGTTTCTACCCTGAAAGAACTCGATGGTCTAATATATTAAAAATCTACTAAACACCTTGAGAATCGTAGTATAATCAATTTATAACATTTTCAACATTAATAAACGACTATTTCAAAAATTGAAAACAATAAAATTTACCTAAATATATATAAGAATAAATACTATTAAGAAGAAATCAATGAAGATCATATTGATAAGAAAATTTAAATTAATGAAACGCGATTACTTGTATGGTTATACAAGAAACTCGCGTTAAGAAGGAGTTCAATTCGCTGTTTCGAGACACAGGACAAGGTAATAACCGGCCGCTTTTGGATCAGCTGAGGCACTTCGGCAGAAGAGTTCAGCGAACTGGACGCCTACTTGAAGAAAGTGTAGTTGTCTAGAAAGATTCCGGCAGGAGAGTACGGCGAAAATACCTGGAAACCTGCCTGGAGAGTAGTTAAATGGTTAAAGACACCGCAAGGAATGTACGGCGAAATTACCTGGACGCCTGCCCAGAGAAAGACTAGCTAGTTAGGGACTCCAGCAGGAGAGTTCGGTGATAATACTTGGACGCTTGTCTGGAGAGTAAGTAGTAAAGAAATTCCGGCAGGAGAGTTTGGTGATAATACTTGAGCGCCTGCCTAGAGAGGAGATCGCAAAGAACCTAAAGAAAAGATGTTTCTAACAAAAGTTACATGGCATCTAGGGAAACATACAATGCTCTAATATGTTTTTTATCACCTTACTTTTTTAACCGAGATATTCTCCTTCAATAGAAAATATCTTTTAGTAGTTATTCATTTCAAGTCCCACTTTGTATCATATTTATTTTATGCAAAATTTAATAATTTTCCCGAATTGGAGGAAACGTATTAGACATTCCATTAAAAAAACTGCAAGTGACCGTAATATCTCGTACGTAGTTCTACATGTATGTATATCTCCCTCATTGCACACTTTATTAAAAATAACATCGTTAACATTTTTCCAATTGCACATGATAAATACTCGTACATATAAGTTATTTATTATTATTTTATATTATGGATCATCCGCGATAACACTTCACACATGTTATGTGTTTTTGAAATAATATTAGTACCGTTTTTTACAATATCTTTGTATTTTAATATTGTTTCCTTTATTCTTCAGAGATCAGCTTGTCCTGGTCTACTACGTATTGGAGCCATGATACAAAATATTGTATGTCAATGCTAATTAAATACTGAAAACTAAACAACGAACTATGTCGACCTGTGTCGATAAACAACGGTTGAGCAACGCGATCGTTCTGACGAACGTCGGTTACAGATTAGCGCGAATATTCTTTTGACTAATGTAATTTGTATTTAATTGTAAGCTAAAACAGATAATCAATAAATCATATATTTTAAAGTAAATTTTATATTTTACGACAAAAAAATTGTTTTCCTTTTTAATTTACCACAATCATTTTTTTTTTTTAGTTTCTTCAACCTTTAAAAAAGAGGAATTAAATTTTGTACATAACAATTGGTAAGATGCTTTTCATATCGCCGAAGTTGTAAAACCTACGGACCAATATGATGAAGAGTGAAATATGTAATCAAAACTGTACATAAACGCATTAGAAAATGTTTGAAGTGTAATGGTGGTAACATTCTTGTCATAAAAATAAGGTACATATCTAACATAAGTATTTAAAAAATTTTGTGAAGTATTGTCATTTCGATGGCCTTGCATAAGTGCTTTTATATATAGAATAATAAAAGAGTTCCATTGCATCTTAATCCCGACGCTTTATCTTATTTGTTCCCAAGGTTCTCCATGAAACTTCCCACATCCTAATGTCCATGCTTGTGTTGGAATCCAGGTCGAAGGACAAAAACACTTTTAAAATATAAAAGTTTATTTTGTAGAACCACTTCGGTTACGCCGAACTCAACTTTACAGAACTTCGTGAAACTTGGAGACGACAACCGACTCACTGACTCGCAGCAGATCAGAATCTCAAATCCAAGGATGGCCCATGGTCAGTTAATATATATATTCTTACTCTAGTGGGGGAGGACGACCTTAGCCCTTATGACTAACTGCAGAGGTGACTAAGCTGTTATGGTGATTCGGAAGTGTCATAGTTTGGCTATGACTTATTATTTATTTTGAGGTCATCCAACACTTGTTCTATTGTCCTTGCACGTTATTACCACCGCTTTCTACTACAAAATACAATGTACCATTCTTACCTTAGCGAAATGTAGCAGTTTAGATTTGCATGCAAGAACAGGCATTTGGTAAAGAGTGCAACTATGTACTAGATAAGCATTGTATACAAACAGAATCACACTTCGAACAGCGAGTTAAAAAAGACCATTCAATGTAACGTAATTTTGGTTTAGATTAATAGTTTAGATACTATTACACGTTCTTCGTTTCCAAACGTTAACACTAGATTTACGGAACCCGTCAAAATGACGGATCATAGATCTCTTATTTTAAATGACAAAACTTATTAAGAAATTTTTGTAAAAATGTATGTCAACTTTCGTCAAGCTAAAGAATCAATGTCTTAGGCAGTTCACATATCATCCCCAATTTATATATTTTTCTACTTTAGTTTAAACTTAAATATAAGTAACCATTAAACGTCCGTAAACCTAGTGTTAATAATATTCAAGAATCATAAAGCTTTAAAAACTTGTATGACTGAGCAAGTCTTTTAAAACTATAGAAATCATTTATCAAGAGTATTATAACTCTTACAATCTTCATGATTTTAACGAATGTGCGTGAAACTTTCAGAAAAAATTATTGAATACTTATCGTTCCAAATAATGTCAGCTATAGCATTTAAAATTTTGCATAAAAACTGTAGTAAATATTTTAACGAATTATAGCAACTATTTTTAATTTACATAATTTCTTATATCACCTTTCGGACCATAAGAGTTTACTAAAATTCAATTTTTCACTAGATTATGAATAATATTCTATCATTATAGAGAAAAACTGATATTATAAAGCTATATTAACTTGATAAAACTGCAACCCAGCCAAAACAAGCTGGTACAAAGAAAAGTATGTTCTTTAAAGATTTTAACGCCTGAGACTTGAAGCAGCAGAAAAGTTTATACCAGGTATGTTCGCCTTTTACTCAGACAGAATGTACGCAAATGACTTTAAACACGAGTTTTTTTAGCGGAAAACGTAGAAAAGATCAAAAGCGGCTAAGGCGGCGTTGTAAAGGAATGAAACTGAGGGTAGAAGCAGATACACAGTGGCAAAAGCAAATTGTGTGGTAATCATAGTTCAAAGATACCGCTGAATGAAGAAGGTAGACTTATTTGCTTTTATTCTGTCGTATTAGCCAAGCTTCAACACAGTTTTGGAAGTAAAACCTGGTCAAAGCGTGGTTGATCTTTACCATGTTCCTATTCTGAACGCTTTTCGTGCGTTCGTTTGAAGATTTTAAATAAGAAGATGATAAACTTACGTATTCTCTATCTTACATTTTTAATTGAATTAGCCAACGTACTTAGGATTAAGTCACTTTAAAATGTTTTATGGCGACAAAATACTTAAGACCTTTTTGCAATTCAGAAAATAAATGTGATCGAGATCTTATAAAACTACCTGCAATATATGATGAAAATTGTATAACACAATGTTAATTTAATTTCATTCTGAATTAATAATTTACAAACATTTTAAAAATTTTGTTGAACAATATCATTGAAACAGTAAACAGCTATTTAAGACCAACTTCAGTTCAAGCTGAATTAACTAAATAAGTATTACGAAAGAAATTTAGAGAAACAAGAAAACAGATATCATTAATACTCTACTGTGTTCACAAATAATTTTCTCATGATGACATGCAGTTGATTAAATGACATGTTGACTACAATTGATTGCAGTTTCGATTCATTCAACATGAATAATAATATGAAATTCGCAAAAATTTATGAATTTTTTAAGTTAAACTTTTGTTTTTGCGTTAATCAAAATTCCTGAACACAAGTATTCTAATATTTATGTATCCGAATTCTATTTTCAAGTAATCTGGGAAAGTAAATATTCGATATCTGCAAATCTCTCTGGTCTGAACTGTTGCGCATTTCGTATAGGTCCTACATTAATTGATGTTTCACCGAACATAGAAAAGGACAGCGAGTGAAGGATACCGAACCTAAAGAAACAATAACATATCGGTAGGACAATTCTAATGTAAGAATAAAACTTTTTTATTTTCGATTTTTTTCATATAAAACTTTTACACCACGTTCAGCGGTATCGTTTACCACTTTTAAATTTGTTGCAATTTGTAAACACTTTTGAACGTGGTGTTAAACTTATGTCTGAATATAATATTCTACTGAACAAAAATGAAGAAGAAACACAATACATTTTACAAGTAATTAAGAATTATAAAAGCCTTTATTCTGATGTAAGCAAATCTACATTAACACAGAATATATATTAGAAACTATGTATAATTTAATAATAGGCTAATTTATTCATTATATAAGATATAACTTAAACTTTAATAAAGAATATTTTGTTTATAACAATTATAAAAGAAATTCATTTATAATACAATCAGGATTTTTAGAAAATTTATCAACTTTTGCACAAATTGTATACAGCTCCCAATTACCTAGCAGTCACATTATCCGGTGGATCAAACGCTACGTTACATATCAAGTTTAACGCTAAAATTTAATAATTTTGTGTAAATTGTCGACAGCTAAATGCAAATGCTAGTATTACACGTGTGAAATATTATATTTTTAATACAAAATATTCACTGATACTTTCAAAATAAAATACTACAATCATATTCGACGTTAACATGAAATCCTGCAAATTTGAAAAATTCAACTCGATTGCGGCACGGGTTCCTGTCATTCAATCATGCTGAAACTTTGACATTATCATTTTTTCACCAAGTGTCAAAATTTTAGGGGGTGAGACCATAAAAAAATTGAAAAAAAAAATCGAGCTCTATAGCTAAGAGCCACTCTAATCGTCACGCGACGGTTGACCTACTTCGGTAATTGGGACGAACGTAAACAACTCTCGGCCGTATTATTGCACGTTCGTTCGTGGCCTTGGCATTCCGGCGAGGATCGCTTCGTCCGTTAACGACACAAACACCGAAGGACCGTTCGAACTCAAGTTTCGTACACAATGCCTTTTGACGATTTTGAAATTAACGATGTTTACGAGGGGTTCGGTACGTTACCATGTGCTTGAAAATTTCCGAGGGTTTATGGCTTTATTACTCCCGACACTTTTTCTATACGGTGTTCACGGGTAACACGAAATAACTTTGTCGTGAACCTAAGACGGTTTAGTACAAAGGCAGAGGAAAAAGACGTGTTGAGGAATATAGAAAAATCAGGAAAGGACCGAAAAAGGTATATTATTAAAGTAATAATACGATTTAACCAATCAGACTGTCTCGTTTATTCTGTGAACGTGTTTCCACGATCACAGTCAGCACAAGAATGCCTCTTCGGCAAAACATTGGCCGTGAGGACACCAACGTCACTATGGCCCTTGACGACTATACAGTATTTCTTAGCCTCATAAAACTTTCCCTTGCGACCAGGAAAATACCCTGACACAACGCACATGGCCCGCTCTCGCCGTCCGCATCTATATAAACTCTAAATTTCTAACAGGAATTTGAAGAATTCCTTCGTATACGGTATCGTCGGTCAATGTGTGGTTAACGAAAACATGACTCGACAATAGACGAAAAAATAAGTTAACGAGATTTTCGACAATTTCCTGGGAATTCTTTGCTAACAGTACTATTCGCTAATTTTTCTAACGTCCTGTAAGGCGTTGGGAAAAATATTCCTGCAAGGCAAGCGACGTAGGATTGCCGGCAGGGCCCTGGACATTACCTGTCGTCACCCCCACCTTTGACGTTGGAATTCGGACGACGCTGTAGGGACAGCGGAAGCGGGCCAGGGCAGAGCTTTCCTGAACGCAGAGCGACAACGAACTAATAAACGTTTTCCAAAAAAGTATCAAACGCGAGTCTCTTGTGTACTTGATTTTCTCCTCGCCCACTCACGGGATTTCATCTTTCGGGATTTTCCTAACAGTCCTTTACTACAACTTTTCCCTTCGGGGCCCCACGTTGGGCGCCAATTTGCCACGCAGTAATCGCGGAGGGAAAGATGTGTTCGACCTTTGCGGTGCCTCCGCGGACCCGCGAACGAGTAGCACTTCGGTGCCCGATTCGAATCCTCGCGATTTTGGAACGTAAGTGAAAAAGTTAGGCGCCAAACGCTTTTCGGCGTTACGATATCGAATGTTACTCTTAGAACGTGAAGAATCGACACGACATGCGGCGAGATGAACAAGTCGGAAACAATCGAACAAATTAATACGAAATTGCGAAACGCGGAAGACTCGAACCGACAACGGGAAGGGTAGATGGGTAGAGTGGCGGGATTCTTCAGGGAAAAAGGACTTTAGTCGCGGAGGTTAACGGGAACGGAAGATCCGGAAGGGTCGAAAGAGACCTCGACAAAGCGGAAGTACTTTCTAAAGCCGGCGTTTATTTTAATCTAATTATGAACTATGACTAGTACAGTTTGACCACTCGTAAGCCGGTAAATCGCGATAAATCGTAACGCGCTGTACTCGACAGAAGGCCGAGGTACGGTAACGGACAGGGTTTTAAATCCGGTACGCGAGATGCTAAATTTCTAGATTCTTTCGGGATTTCCGACCGTCTTACGCACTAAACGAAACGGAACGAAACGCAACGCGACGCTACTTAATCCTACACGCGAGATGATTCCGTAATGGCGACCGTCTAGAGAGAGAGAGTTAGAGCGACAAACAGCGGTTTTTCGATACAGTACGACATGCAACTTTACGTTCTACTCCCGCAATTATGAGATCACGAACTCGGGACGCGGGAGGGCCCAATTCAAAGCAAAACGCGATAGATTGTGGCTAACGTGGTACAATCACCCAATCAGGTTCAGTAACCTGCAGGAGTTCGGCTTCTGGAGAGATCGAGAAGCGATCTTTCCAGGATTCCTAACCGAGATGCCCGGACGTCGGGATCCGCTACCGTCCCGGGCAGGGGCCCCGGGTTTACCCTTTTATCTTAAACTACTTATAAACTACGCAAACAAGGCCGACACTCCATGTTACATTTTGTAGATCCTGACCGTCAACTGTCCGATCGGTGGTCGACAACCCACGATACAAAAAAAAAGGTCCCGGTTTCGTGATCTTTACATTCGATAGTAATCAGAGGGGGCTTACCGAGATATCCTTCTGTATGTAACCGGCACGGAATCGAGAAGTGTATTCTAATCGATACTACAATTGAACGCACTGAATTAGGTAATTGCCAGAAACGGAATAATTGCGAGCCCTTGTACCGGTACGTGGACACCTCGTGATCGCCCCCACCCTTCGCCGAAATCTCCTTCTTCCTGCGATGACTTCTTCGGCAGGACCTCTTCCTACTCCTCGGCCTCTTCCTTGTCTGTCATACGGTCGCAGCGGGGTAGCGGCAGGGTATCGGTACGTCTCCTCGACGTACGTTGTTCCTTCGGCGTACATCGTTACTCCATGGCGGTAAATATAAAATAGTAAAGCGGCAGATTACAGTCGTACGGGATTATACGCGATTCGCTCTCTCTCTAGACGGCTATTGCCGGCGTTCTATGACCCCTTCCGGTTCCCGGGGAGGCTCCTTGTGACGGGTATAAAATACCACGTCACACGGTAATGTCCGATCGGTTAATGAAAACCCACGGTACGAAAGTCCCGGTTTCGTGATCTTACAAGAACTCAAAAGGTGGGGGATTACCGAAATGTCCTTGGTCATAGGCCGTCTTGGTAATTCAGAAAATCAGTACAGTGACTAACTATGCACACCAGGCAATTGCCAAAAACTGAATAATGAAGCGAGCCCTTGTACCGGTACGTGGACACCTCGTGATCGCCCGCCACTCTTCATCGGAGCCTCCTTCTTCCTGCGATGTTTTCTGGCAGGACCTCTTCCTACTCCTCGGCCTCTTCCTTGTCTATCGTATGGTTGCAGCGGGGTAGCGGCAGGGTAGTGGCACGCTCTTGCGCCGCACGTCGTTCCCTCGGTGTTGATGACGTGACTCCAAGGCGGTATATACAAAATAATAAGGCGGCAGATTATGTTTTTAAGGGATTACACGCAATTCGTTCTCTGTCTAGAGGACTTTTGCCGGTGCTCTCTAATCCACCTTGTCGTCAAAGGAGGGTATTTGTGACGCGTAGAAATACCACGTCACAGCAGTCGATACCGTTTTGTTTATAATACCGTATTGTTACGTAAAGACAAAAGTATATTTACACCATAATAAATATTTCCACATAAAAATTGCGCGATCAAAATACACAGTATGTCGGAAAAGTAACGGAACTTTTTAAATTTAAGAAACACTACTAGCGTACATCTATAAAAACAATATGCTATTTGAAAACAGTATTCCTCCCCTACAAAACAAAACAATCGTTATTAGAATCAAGCAACGAATTGTAAACTTATAGTGTTTAAAGCAGCAGAACCTTTCGTCACCGTGTCACAAAATCACGATGGAGCAAAGAGCGAATATTAAATTCTGCTCGGTAAAGCTCGGTAAAACTTTTAGAGAAACATTTGAATTAATGAAAAATGTTTATGGCGACGATTGCTTATCCCGTACACGTGTGTTTGAGTGGTATAAGTGATTCCAGGATGGTCGTGATACTTTGGAAGACGACCCAAAGCCAAGTTTTGTGTTTTTCTAAATTCTAAACGATTCTAAAGGTCTTATACTTCGGGAATTCGTTCCACAGGGACAAAATGTTAATGGCGAATATTATCTGGGTGTTATGGAACGTTTGAGGAAAAGAATTGTTCGTATGAGGGCCCGAATATCGAGCGCCGGTAAGTTGGTTTCTGTTGCATTATAATGCACCAAGCCACAGAACTGTCGCTGTCCGTGAATTTTTAGCGAAAAAACAAGTCTGTGTGCTCCAACATCCTCCATATTCGTCCGACTTATCTCCATGTGATTACTTCCTTTTTCCAAAACTGAAATTAACTATGAAAGTAACGTTTTATGACACTGTTACACAAGTCCAAGCAGCTGTGACAAGGATGATTGAAGCGATTCCGCAAAACGACATAAAAAAATCTATATATTAACGTTGCTTGAGTGTGCCCAACGGTGTATTGATGCGGAAGGGATGTAACTTGAATAAAAAAAATTAATTTTAGCAAAATAACTAATACTTTTCTTTTTATTTAAAAAGTTCCGTTATTTTTCCGACATACTGCGTATAATAGTTCATTAAGCTTTCTCTACCATATGTTGTTTTCAGCATGCTTAAGAAAAGAAATATAAAATAAATTTTCTAAATGTATACTTGCTGTGTTTATTGCAATAAAATTCTTCGCAGCCGATAAAGTCACATGCTTCTTGTGTAAGGAAGAAGGCCGTATCGCTAAACAATGCAACAATACACCACAACCAACAACCACCAACCTACCAAAAGTTGTGGACCCAACTTGCAGCCACCCATGCAATAGTCCAATACAAACTCTCTGCTCCACTAATATCCAAAATACGACAATGCCCCCACACGGAAGCCAGACTAAAAATTTAGAAGACAAAAAAAGGAGGACACCAATTCCAGTGCCACAGATTTATCCACAACCGACTCAATTTCACTCATTACCCCATTATACGATCAAACCAATCCCCAATCCCCCTGCAACAAAAGACCTCTATCTACCTCCTCAGAAGAACAACCAATAAATTCACATAACCTGAAAACCAAACGACCGACTAGTAACATATTGAAACCAGACGACCAACCCACAGTCTCCATCACGAAGAAAAAATCCAAACGCAGTCAGTCGTTAACTAGGCTTATTGATCAATTAGACGACATAATAGGACCAATTAAACCCTTTTTGGAAGACCCTGTAAACAAATTCAATCTCAACTTTATCCAATTTAAGAGTCGTCTAGAAAACATTATCGGTACCGAAAATCCATATGAAATTGCAAAAGACTACACCTCTGACATGGTTAACATGATCAGTATGCTTAAAACAACCCACTTGCTAATACACGACCAAAGAATGTAAAATAGACTTCACCGCCTAATCAAAAAACTGGAAGCAGATAACCCATCATCTATCTCTTTACAAACTATCCTCACCAACGAACGCTCCTCGTCTCCCCCAAGCCAAAGCCCGATCCCTAGTAACATACAACCAACTACATACGATGCCCCTGCAAATCATCCAATGGAACCTTAGTGGATTCTATAGTCACCTTGAGTACCTACAGTTATTAACCAACGATTTCCAACCTGATATAATATGCCTACAAGAAACCAATTTCAAGGACCAAAGTTCAGGCAGTATCAAATCGTACAAGACCCACTTTAAAAATCGTACCTCCGCCCACGCGAGTGGAGGTGTAGCTACTCTCGTCAAAAACAGCATCCACAGCCAAGAAATAGCGATTGTAACCAATCTCGAAGCCATTGTCGTTAAAATCGAACTTTCTACGAGCCTATACATAGGCAACATATACATACCAAACAGCAAATGCATAGACGAAACAAACTAAACCCTTTTAATCAATCAAATCCCTAAACTGCATATCATTCTAGGCGATTCTAGTAACCACAACATCCTGTGGGGATCCCATAAGACTGACGCAGGAGGCTCTATCATCGGGAGAGTAATAAACTCAACCAACCTCAATCTTCTAAACACCAACAAACATACCCACTTTTGCACCGCAACTGGCAGTTCCAGTGCAATTGATCTATCAATGTGCAGTCCATCAATCACTCAAAATTCTACATGGTGTGTTCTCAATGACTTGTATGATAGTGATCACTACCCTAAAAAGATAACATACAATACTGACACAAGAAATGGGCCCATCAGACCTCCAAGGTGGAAAATCCAAAAAGCCAACTGGGAAATGTTTCGAGAATCAATGACCAAATCAGCTCCCCAATTTATCAAATTAGATTCAATTACCTCAGAAACATTAAACGTAGCACTTGAGGTTTTCATACAATCTATCATCAACGCTGCCAACCTAGCCATTCCGACAACAGAAACCCATTCCAACCCTAAAATCAAATTCAACCCATGGTGGAACGAGGAATGCTTCAAAGCTACTGCAAACTGCTAACATGCATTCAATAGATTCAAAAAACAAAACACCTGAATACATCATTAATTTCAAAAAACTTAGAGCCATATCCCGTAAAATCATCAAGACTAGCAAAAGGCAAGTGTGGAAAGAATACGTCTCATCATTTAACCCACACACCCCGCTGTCTACAATCTGGAAGAGGATAAATGCGTTTAAAAAATCTCACGGCCAGTTTACGATCCCTGCCATAATCAAAGAAGATAACACAACTACCACTAACCTAAACGAAATTTCAGAAGAGTTAGCAACGTTTCAAAAAAATTCTAGCGACCTTAACGACACGAAAGAGTTACGAATCTACAAACATGAAACGGACATCAACTCACCACAACCCTCAGGAGCAGTGCAAGTCACAACAGATCTATCCCCTTTAAACGTTCCGCTAAAACTTAACGAGCTTCGATGTATCCTGAATAAATGCAAAAATACCAGCCCTGGTCCTGACGAAATACCAAATTGTTTCCTAACTAATTTGCCTGATGTTGCACTTGAATACCTGCTATCAATTTTTAACTGCATCTGGACACACAACATCTTTCCTTCCAGATGGAGGGAAGTTATAATCATCCCTATTCTAAAGCCCGGCAAAAACCCACTAGGCACAAACAACTATCGGCCAATTGCTCTAACCAACACAATGTGCAAGTTAATGGAGAAAATCGTCAACCTAAGACTCAGGTGGTTCCTGGAAGTCAATTCACTAATCTCTAAACACCAAAGCGGTTTTAGACAACTCTACTCAACCTACGATCACCTTATTAACCTAGAGACGATAATACTTGACGTCTTTGCCAACAAACAATATGCAATCGCTGTATGCCTTGATATAGAAAAGGCTTATGATATGGTCTGGAGAAACCGTATTCTAAGAATCCTCCAAAATCAGGGTGTGGAGGGAAACATTTTTAATTTCATAAAAAACTTTCTGTCTATCAGAACAATCCGAGTAAGAGTTAACAACACCCTGTCCTTTACAAAAGTAGTAGACAATGGAGTTCCCCAGGGTTCCGTCCTAAGCGTCACCTTATTTCTAATTGCTATCAATGACATCCTGAAGAACATAGTAAGCCCAGCCTTGGGCCTACTATTTGCAGATGACCTTACGATAATATGCAGAGGGAGAAACCTCCTAACTTCCCAAGCATTACTTCAGGAAATATTAGACAAGCTTCAGAAATGGTGCCTTATCTCAGGATTCAAACTCTCCACTTCTAAATCTAGAATAATTGTCTTCAATAGAATGCAACTCCCGATAAAAATTCAACTAACGCTCAACAATCAAACTCTTCCTGAAACATCCTCTATGAAATTACTAGGCCTAACCTTCGACTCACGATTGACATGGAACCTTCATATTGCCAAATTAAAAGCCGACTGTTTTCAACGTCTAAACATACTCAAAACAATAGCAGCAAACAACTGGGGAGCTGACCTAAACACCCTATTGCTAACATACAAAGCAGTAGTCAGATCGAAACTAGATTATGGATCAATCATCTTCAACTCCGCAAATACTAGTGTATTGAAAAAATTAGATGTCATCCACAATAACGCACTAGAAGGAAATTACTAAGCATCAAATTTGCAACCAAAATCGCCTCTATTCCACAAAACCCCGTTCACCAGGTAATCTTCAAACAAAATCAATCCTTACAACAAAGAAACAAATTCCACCTTCCCTTCTATCAAAGATTAAAAAACATCTTGAAAGAACATGACATGGAAATTCAAGCCACAACATGTAAAGCAATCCATACCACTCCTCCTTGGCTCATTCCGGAAATCAAGACGAATCTAACTATGCTCGAATACAGTAAGAAAAAAAACAAACCAAGATTTGCTGAAGACAATATTCCAAGAGCTTAAAAATTCTTACTCGAATCACTCGCATATATACACCGACGGTTCAAAAACTGCAAATGGTTCCGGGTACGCTATAATTAAGGAACAAGTAATAATAAGTAACAAACTTCATCCGAAATCAACCATACTTGACTGCAAAATCACGGTTGCAGTCCCGTTTTTGTTTCCCTTCGAATCGATCGAAGCGCCGATTTTCATAAACGGAGAACGATGGAAATAAAGAATCTGCAAATGAGACAAATCGCGTTGCGTTATCTACCGGTTATCATACAAAAGTAAATTGTCGTTCCTATTAACCACCAAATTTGATCAAAGAAATGGCACGAGGGCACAGTTGCCAGATCGTTACTATGTTGCCACATGTGTAACGTCCCCAGTCCGCAAGGAAGAACACCCATGTAGATAAGTAGAGTAATCCTAAAACATGTACCTTTATTTTTTGATTATCGACCGTGAATTACCGACCGCACCATAAAAATCCGCGCGGTAATGGTCAAGAGTAGATCACGCGTGCAACATTGTTAAATTAGATCACCGATCGATGGCGCGCGCGTTAGATAGAAAGAGATGCCAAATATACATCGAGAAGAAATTATTATAAATCATCATTTAAACATTTCTATTATTGTTTATTTATTTACTATAAATCAAAATATATTTTTAGTTATTGTTCTATGTATTATTTGCGATTAATTATCTTCTTATTAAAATACTTGTAATATCCCGCCAATTCGCGTATATAAAAATCCATTAAAACTATGATTTAGCGAGTTAGCTTGTGAAATCTTAGTCGATGATAAATCAAAGCGTATTTTTCTTAATCAAACTAATATATTTTCTTTACTAAATAAATTGTAATAAAATAATATCCAAAAATATGTAAAAATACTACGCATTAAAAATGAGGGTAAGCCCCTGCATGGCCTTGAAAAGTGAAAGGCAAATAGGCCGTTTTCGGGGTATAAAAGGGCTAGCGAAAAACCCATAGGGTGCAGAACAATCTTTGAAGCAGTACGTGACGGACCTCTTAGGAGAAGTATTTAAGCGACAAGTTGGAGCAGTTTTAGCTGGTAAGAGCCTACAAGATTCTTAGTTTTGACTGGACAGCGGGTATCAGCCATTTGGATACTTGATCGTTGGGTCGTTTAGTAGCCAGCTAACGCAGGCTCCCCATTTAAGCGGTCTTGTCTCTGAAACTCCGAACGGAGAGTGCTATACTCAGCCCCAGAAGGGACTAAGACATCAAACAAGAGCTCTTCAGCCACTCGTAAAAATTTATTATTTTTCGCCAAGTTACTCACTCGCCGTCAGATTCTCGGAGTTCGCTCTGGGTTGTTTAGTAGCCAGCTAACGCAGGCTCCCCATTTCGAGCGGCTTGGTCTCTGAAGCCCGTGTCTTTTGGGTGGCGTCTCAGTAACTCTGGTTAATAAAGTCGAGTCATTTTACTTTGCAACCCTGTTGGGCATACATTGTTCATCTAACTCTTGTATCGTTGGGTCGTTTAGTAGCCAGCTAACGCAGGCTCCCCAATTAAGCGATCAGGTTTTGGGTGCCAATTGTGCTCCGACTAAAAGGGCAGTTGAACCGATAGTCTTAGAGTCAACCAAAGAGTAGCTGTTCCATGTCCAACTGTTTTTTTTATATAAAGTTTCAAATCTCGATATTATAGTGAGACCAAACATTGTTCTGACACCAGTTAGGATCTAGATCCATTAGAAAACCATATTTCTTGCGTTTGCGTCATAATAAGCGACGAAATAATTAACTGACCATACGTACCTTGTTCACAACCGCGTAACCGAAGTAGTTAGCTACTGATTTGCGTTTTCAATATTAATAATAATAATACATTTTATATCTTTTTCAAAGTAATTGTTAATTGTAATCCTATATCTTTACCATTAATTACTTGAATAAACCTAATTAATGAAAGGTATTAACCTGTAGATTTCACTCTTTAACCACACGCCACACGAACCCCACTTTCTTATAGAATTAGTTATAATAAGAACGAGTCGCTCACTAGGCAAATACCGCTCTTTGCTTCATGAGCGCTGTAAACTCCCGAGTCTAGCACGAGGGACGTTACACATTTAACGTAACACATTCACTTTTATACATCAAGAAATTGTAGAAATAGGATCTCGAGCCTAGCTTGCGAATTTTAGCGAACGTGTCATTCCACGCCAAATCGATCACTCTTGGATCTCAACATCTGCGATTTTGCTCTAATTAAAATATGTTGTAGTCTATGTGAAATTAGGGGGGGGTTTAAGTCATGATTTTGTCAGTTTCGAATTTGTTAAGAAATAATAAGCCTTCGAAGTTTGCAATTTTTACCCATTTTGGCGAAAATGGGCTTCACTTACGAATTTTTTTCTCATAAACTACTGAACCAATTTAGCTAAGTTTTTTTTTGTTTTATTTGTAAAGGATTGAACTATTTTAAAATATTTATTTTAATTCCATCAATTTGTTATAAAATGTCGACAAATTTAAACAAATTATTCTTTTGTGTTTTTTTCAATGAGAGGCGTAAAAGGTTTAAATTTTTTAAAAATATGGTCATATTCTTTGAAGCTTCCCCTTTAAAATGAGCCCTTCAGAACGATGGAGCCTCGAAAATTGACGTCACTACAAGCTGGAAATTGACGTGGGGTACCTCTGTTTCAGATAGACGAGTCGCGCGCTCAGCTACAGTACTCAAAAGAATTAAGGGAACAGAAAAATTTCTGAAATTTGTAGGTCATATTCAAATTGTTCTGCCTCCGCTAAAAGTCATCGTAGCAAACATCTAGAATAGTCATTTTGAAGCTTCAAGTCTCTAGTTTTTGATCCTTTGCTCTATATTTTTTCTGACTTTTTTTTATTAATGATACAAATAAAAAATCGCGATGGAAAAATTTTCGAAAATTGTTTTCTTCTCTAAAAGTTTCTACAGTCGCAGGAAAATTTCTTTGATGAATGGCGCTTACGGGTTGTTTTTCCTTGTTTCTTCGCTTATAATTTGCACTTCGATGGGGTTCGTTTCGATGATTGGGTGGAATGTTACAAGCTCCTAAAGCCAAAATGACACTTTTTTCTTTGATAGTCTTTATCTCCTGAACTCACCATCGAAAAGAAATTCTAAGGGCGGTTCTGGAAACCTAAAAGTATATTCTCCAAGATAGGTAAATCAGTTTTTCATTAAATATTTTTCCTTGATGTGTGATATCGATGTAAAGAAACGTCAAAAAATGGCGTTTTTTCCTTAAATTATAAAAGTAATTATATCTTTGTAAATATCCATCACAACGATGAATCCTAGGAATTTTTTTTAAGTTTATAGGGTCTACAAAAAGTTTGCAAAGTTTTAAATCGTTCTGATCCTTTGTTCTCTATGGCCCGAATGATGAAACTTTGAAATTTGTGTGTAAAAGTTGAAAGAACATCATTATTGTTTCTAACCATGACTTATCCGTTTATTGGGTAAAAACCTTGTTACTCTACATTTACCCGTACTATTGCTGAATTTTTAAAAAAATTTTAGTTTGGAAAAAAAATGTAAACAAATTTTTTGCTGTCTACTATCAGCATTAGAATTACCTAAAGTATACCACATACAAGTTTTGGGGATGAAAAGGATATTACCGTAAATATTCAATATCTGCAAAAATGACCTATACGATATGTGCCAAAAAATTATCCCTACTACTGGGTGGAAGACCTCTCGGAAAGCCTGAAGCTCGATCGACAAGAAGTATAACGTGAATCTGATCCGCATGTATCCGTGAGACAATACCAATGCAAATGTAAAACTTTATTATTTTTGTCTTATTTTACATGAAACTTTCACCAACATATCTATGCCATTCTCCTGATTAGAATGACACCAACCATGACGTAATTCGGGACACAAGTATTTGTAATAATTTATTAGAGCAATATGATCGGTATAACCGGGCGCTTGGAATCACAAGTAAATATGTCTCGAATTGTGTCGTATTTGGTTTCGTTTTAATCAGGAAAATGTCACAAACATGTTTTACAATTATCGACAGATTTGTATTTTTATCGACATTGTCGGCAACTTTGCCAAAATTAAGAAAATAGGTGAAAAGTATTACGAGCGCCGATACCGGATAATCGTTGAAGTATTTACAGCCATCTAGTTTGTGGACGTCAGCACCTATCTCAATCTTGCACTTTAGAAAATTCGACTTTATTAAACATGCGGTATTTATGACTGTCTAAAAATACCTGACCAAGTTGTGGCAAAGTCTACTGATGAATGCTGTCCTCGTAAAAACTTCATTTTTGCAATCATCGAGCCTCAAAGTCGAATCTACGAAATCAGCTCGTCTCTCTTGCACATTACATATACAGGGTGTCTCACAACTAGTGTAGGTCCCGGAAATGGGGGGTAGCTGACGTTATTCTGAACAAGATTTCCCTTTGCAAAAATGGGGTTTGAAGCTTCGTTTTTGAGTTATTAAGGAAAAACACTGACCAATCAGAGCGCGAGAATAGCGCGCGGCCAGACGCGAGAGCGATAGCTTCGAGTATGACGGTCGATCGTGATCGTGAACAAGCGTATCGATACCGCGTCGGTATAACAGGAAACTATTAGGTGAAAATTAAATCGAATAACAAATTAAGAAGTTAAGAATAATATTAAGTTCTTCATTATTCTTAAATAGGAGATAAACCAATTAGTTATTGTTTATCCAGACCAAGTATATTATATTTTTTTTATGCCTTCGAAAAGGAATAAAGAATAAATTTTCGAAAATTAATTTTCTCAACTATTCTAATGAAGCAAACGAATAAATTTCAATACGTTTCAAAACGAATGAGTATCTTGTCTATGAAATGAGATAGAACTGGAATGAAATATCTAATGCAGTAACTCACTGAAGTGAAATAAATCAATTCCTGCGTACGTTTAATTGTAAAAATTCACAAACAACTTAAATAAAACTTACCCATTGATCCATGAAAAAACTAGCTTAGATAAAAAATATTTGTGTCACCGGGTAGATCCACCGATCAGAGCATCAACAGCTGATGTCCTGGCAGGGTCAATGAACTCCCAATTTATTTCACTGTCCCTTTCTAATAATTGCACAACATAAGCACGACCGGTAAACGGACCGAATGAAAACGCGTGAACGATTATTCATAGATACGTATGTTTAACGATACACTGTATTCTCATTATAAGGTATCCGAATTGAGAAATCGATATTAAATTATATTTTAATAGAAGACATTGTTGAACGGGCCACGGATCTCGGTTTCGTTCTCGATCGCGAGGCGTACGTCGCACACGGTTGCTATGCAACGGTGATCTGTTGATCGAATACGGCGTCGATCGAGACAGTCATTGTTTATTGTGGAAAGAAACCAGCCGAAATAAAATGTATCGTAGTTTTTAATCGAAAATTCCGCTTTCTTGCTTTCAAGACAATGTAGTTAAAATTATTTATGAATATTCGTTCACGTGTTTTCATTCGGCCTATTTACGTCTCGGGCTCGCAGTGACCAATTAGTGAAAAGTGACAGGGAAATGTGATAATGAAAGCTAATAATGAAAGATGACAGTGATTGGTGACAATGAAGTAAATTGAGAGTTTCTGTGTGGTGATTTATTTTTTCTAACGGTAAGGATCGGTGGATAGTCCCAGTGACAGAGATGCATTCTCATCGTGACTATTTACGGTTCGATGGGTAAGTTACATTGAAATTTGTTAATTTTTTTATTTAAATTTTTATTTGTTGAATGGAAAAGTTATTTAATTTTGCAAAAATGAGAATTTGTTCTTTTTCATCATCACAATATCTAACAAGAATAATTTTCCATATTTTATCTATTATTTCTTTGCGATAACGAATAAACGTATCGAATAAATTTGATTTATTCTGATTACGTGAGTAAGGACTAATTTCTTTATTTCTTATCCATTAATGAATGATAATTCAACAATAATCCAGATGTTTTTATTCGTTATTCGATGCAACTTTCACCTAATAGTTTCCTGTTATACCGACGCGTTATCGATATGCTTGTTCACGATCACGATCGACCGTCATACTCGAAGCTATCGCTCTCGCGTCTGACCGTGCGCTATTCTCGCGCTCTGATTGGTCAGTGTTTTTCCTTAATAACTCAAAAACGAAGCTTCAAACCCCATTTTTGCAAAGGGAAATCTTGTTCAGAATAACGTCAGCTACCCCCCATTTCCGGGACCTACACTAGTTGTGAGACACCCTGTATGTACATGGTCCTGTTGTCGTGTGACTAAGGATGTGCGAGAGAGACGAGCTGATTTCGTAGATTCGACTTTGAGGCTCGATGATTGCAAAAATGAAGTTTTTACGAGCACAGCATTCATCAGTAGACTTCGCCACAACTTGGTCAGGTATTTTTAGACAGCAATAAATACCGCATGTTTAATAAAGTCGAATTTTCCAGGGTGCAAGATTGAGACAGATGTAGTAGATATACAAAGAAATATGGCCGCAGTGAAACGCATGCGAAACGATCACCTTAAAGCATGCTATCGAGCTCACCGCTACCGAACAAAACAAAAACTCCGCTTCTGTGATTCTCTAACCGCCATCTCCACAATTCAAAACCAATGGACACCCTCATACAAGAATGCCAACTAGCCTATATTCAATCAATACAAAGAAACAATCAAATAGTCTGGATCCCTTCCCATGTACGCATCGCCGGAAACGACACAGCGGATAAAATAGCCAAAGAAGCAACAAACTCTCCAGCGTCTGACCATTATACAAACCACCTGTCTCCTAAAGTACCCCTCCTCAATGCAAAACAGAAACTAGAAGAGAACTGAAACAACACATGGATTACGCAATCTAAATCTAGACTGACAATAGTCAAAAGTAACTTCTATAAGAAAATTATTACCAGCTCCTTACAAATTCGTGACCAAATTGTCATCTCAAGAACCATAATTGGTCACACAAGAATCACACATCAGTACCTCCTCAGTAAAAAAGAACCCCCAATCTGTGTGTATGTAATGTCAACGTAACGGTGGACCACCTCATCATCCAATGCGCAAAGTATGCTGCCGACAGACAGAAATTCAGTATAAAACCTACATGAATCGACAACCTGAAGGACGACAAACCAATACAGAACCTACTCAACTTTCTGAAAGATACCAGACTATATAATAAACTGTAAACCGAATTATTAAGTCGCTAATAACCCAATCAGTGGTTGATACGACTTTAAACACTAATATAAAAAAAAAAAAAATATCACAAAGGTTGATGGTTCATGAAATATATTTTTAATTGAAAAGTTAGATATTTCATAACAAGATTTGAAGTACCCCAGGAATTTTATATTCTTTTGATATGATTCCCTTATACTATTTTAAGTAAAATATTTTAG
Source organism: Megachile lagopoda (assembly GCA_036983795.1). NCBI lineage: Eukaryota > Metazoa > Arthropoda > Insecta > Hymenoptera > Megachilidae > Megachile > Megachile lagopoda. The sequence continues at coordinate 1,037,991 of CM072793.1, forward strand.
AGAATCGATTTGTGTAAAGAACAACATGCAGTTTCATTAAAAAGAATAAAGTGATAAAAAATATCAGAAAAATTAGCGGATCGTAAAATATTTTAAATTTAAAAGCTGAATTTTTTCATACAAAAATGTGAAATATGTCAAGAATTTTTTATTCTTTTAGTGTGATTCCCTTATACTATTTTAATCAAAATATTCTAGAGAATTAATTTGTGCGCAGAACGACTTGCAGTTTTTTTTTCATTACATACGAAAAAAGGTGATGCACTTCTTTTTAAATCGATTCTTTGAAATATTCCGCGTGAAAAATTACAAGGGTACAATTCAATTTATTCTTAATACAATGTTCTTAATTTATTTTTAGTACAAAGGAATACTTAAAAACGTTCATTATAAGAATATATGTGTGTATAATGAAATTCGACGCCTAGTCACAGTTCGAGTGCCAAAAACTTTACTGAGACTTTGCATAAATAGAATTGATCAGAAACTTATGCGTGTAGAATAAGAGATTTACTATGCATATTTGAATTTTTTCACACTTGTTATGTGTCACGTTTTCAAGTTAACATCGTCGAAGGGGTCAACCACACGCGATAACCAATCAATTCGATTCTGACGAATATCGGGGATTCCGAATATGATAGAATTGATTTAAATTTCAGCCGCAATCCGAAAACAGACCATCGACGAAATTAACTGTGACCGCGATACAATTTTCCTTGGATCACTTATTGCTTTCGGTTACCTTCCAGTTCCCATCTGTTCTTTTTGGTATCGACAAACAATTAGGTTGAGCGATCGATAGGTATCTAAAGTTCACGCGCATTTCATAGCCTTTGCGGGAAATCAATATTGCCTAGTACCCGAGAATTTTGATTTGCATTTGTATCAGTAATGGTGGATGCGGTACAAGTCATGTACTTTTCGTTAGAAAATTACTATATAGACTCCTCGATTAAAATGTAATTAACTAGTATTCTATGAGTGTTGTTTTAATATCTTAACCTGTAACATACAGGGTGTCCCATTTAAGTTGACATTGTCAAAAATTTCGAAGACGTGTGATTTAACCAGTTAAGTGTGCTTGACGACTATATCCATCATGGAGAAGTGGCAGAATTTTGTGTTATGACGACTATATCCGTCATGCGTAACATTTTGTTACCATTTGATATTTCAATTGTAATTCTGGCGAAAACTAAAATATATTCGTAAATTTTAATATGTTCAGAATGTTAAAAGGTCAAGATGAAATGAAACAAAAAAATAAAAAGTATAACTTCCTGAAAGCTAACTTGTGAGCAATATAACATTTCCCGAATTATACATATAAGCAAAAATTCAGACATGTGAGAAAACAGAAAAAATGACGGTTTTCACAGAAAAATTCAAAACTTTTTTCAATTTTAATAGACCGAGGTAAAATTTTAGCTGAACACTCTTAAGATGTAACAGTAAAAATACCGATGTTTCCAAAAATTAATCACATTTTCAGGATATAAGTACCTAAAATTGAAACTGAATTGGATGGCGTCGTTTCATACCACAGGGCGACCGTTAAAGGTTGACGTATAAAAAATTTGGAACGGTTTAGCAAAATGGTAAAATAAATGTTCCTGTACATTTGTCCGAGATCCAGAAATAATGTGGAAATTTTATTAATAATAATATTTTTGCCGATTTTTAACATTTAAACGAATTAAAATGTAACAAAGTGTACTGGTTTTGCATAAATATACGTTTCTATAATTTAATACTTAAATCACACAAATATATTATTGTAGAATACTCCAAGATGTTTTTAAACTTGTTTCATAATGATTCAAGTAAATGAGTGAATATTTTTATTACAATTGTAATTAATTTATGTTAGATAATTTTTAAATAGTAAAGTTGTTTAGATTTATTAAATAATGGAGAATTCAAATTAATCTTATTTCTTATTTTTTTTTTTTAATATTAAAGTTAAGTATTGGTCTTCCGCTAGTAGATGATGACATGATATCATCGACACAGACACGATCTCACGTGAGACAGAATTAATAAACGAATTAACCTTATAGTGTATTTATTACATTGTTAATATCTGTTCTATTAAAGTCAATGTATTTTCTGTTCTATACATTCATGTTAAAAATAATTACAAGAAAATATAATTCCGCTTATTCTGAGACTCGACATAATATCAACATAACCCAAGATTTTATAATATACTTTTAATCACTTATCTTACGTTATAAAGTTACATAAATTCTTCATAATGCCAGAGAAAGAAAAAGAAAAATACTTACGAACAAATAGATACCAGTCTTTAAATTAGACACTATGTTACGAGTTGCCAATGAAATGTCTACTACAATTAATTCAGGAAAAGGATGCCATTTTAATCGATTAAATGAATTTATTATATACACAGTATGTCTGAAAAGTAACGGAACTTGTTAAATTCAAGGAAAACTATTAACACCATCTATTAAAACAATATGCTATCTGAAAACAGTATTCCTCCCCTACAAAACAAAACAATCATTATTAGAATCGAGCAACGAATTGCAAACTTATAGCGGTTAAAGCGACAGAACCTTTCGTCGCCGTGTCACAAAATCACGATGGAGCAGAGAGCGAATATTAAATTCTGCTCGGTAAAGCTCGGTAAAACTTTTACAGAAACATTTGAATTAATGAAAAATGTTTATGGCGACGATTGTTTATCCCGTGCACGTGTGTTCGAGTGGTATAGGCGATTCCAGGATAGTCGTGATACTTTGGAAGACGACCCAAAGCCAGGTTTTATGTTTTTCTAAATTCTAAACGATTCTAAAGGTATTATACTTCGGGAATTCGTTCCACAGGGACAAAATGTTAATGGCGAATATTATCTGGGTGTTATGGAACGTTTGTGGAAAAGAATTGTTCGTGTGAGGCCCGAATATCGAGCGCCGGGAAGTTGGTTTCTGTTGCATGATAATGCACCAAGTCACAGAACTGTCGCTGTTCGTGAATTTTTGGCGAAAAAACAAGTCTGTGAGCTTCAACATCCTCCATATTCGTCCGACTTATCTCCATGTGATTACTTCCTTTTTCCAAAACTGAAATTAATTATGATAGTAACGTTTTATGACACTGTTATACAAGGCCGAGCAGCTGTGACAAGGGTGATTGAAACGATTTCGCAAAACAACATAAAGAAATCTATGTTAACATTGCCTGAGCGTGCCCAGCGGTGTATTGATACGGAAGGGATGTATTTTGAATAAAAAAAATTAATTTTGGCAGAATAACTAATACTTTTCTTTTATTTAAAAAGTTCCGTTACTTTTCAGACATACTGTGTATAAAATATTTTCGTTTTACAAAATATCATCATCCCAATTTTCCTTTATCAAATAACGAAAGTAATATAAGTTATACATATTTCATGTTTGTGATAGCATTTAAATTCCGCGGCGAATTCGCGTGAGGTCTCCGATCGGAGCTCTCCCACTCTTTACCTATACGCCGGTGGCGACAATAATTAAGAAAGGGACGATTTCGAACAGCGATCGCGAAAGGCACGTATCGAGTAATTACAAATTCAGACCGGTGTATTAATTTTTCTTCTCTATTCATTCTTTTCATTTCTTTTTGTAATAAAATTTTACCACATTTAGAACGGTAATAATTAATGCGTAAAACACGCCGAGAATATTATTTAATTACTGAGATATGAACATTTTCAGATTTTAATTAGTTGAATACATTTTCTTTCACAAATGTGGGTTCCTGTTATTTCATCAGAAATCAGAAATTTAGCAACAGAAATATTATCCGTTTAATTAACGAATACAATAATTAATTAATTTCAAATGTGCGACAAGTGTATGTGGGTATAATGAAACCATTATTCCTTTTAGCATTTTACATATTATTGAATAATAAACATTTATTATTTATCACCACAAAATATAAAAAATTTGTATATTAATACTTACCTATATTTTTAAATTTATTAGAATGGGAACCTTTAAATATCTTTCAATACCAAAAAATGGACCTGCCTCACGTTCAAAATAAACGACTCATGTAATATTTATTCGTCGCATTCTTTTGCAAGGCTTTCTACTACCTCACAAAGATCTTTTTCCTAAACCCTCCGGTGACCCAACGATGTCGTCACATATACATGTGAAAAATATTTTTTAAAAGAGAAAATGCAAAAGGCAAAGGTCAGTACACTTTCCAGGTTCTGAGGTAAGTGCCGAGAGGTCGAATTCAGTCCTCCTACCAAAAGGCATCCTAGCCTTCCCCACTCCGTGGCCAGATCCTTTAGGAACACTCTTCCTATTCATTTAGGCCAGGGGTCGGCAACCTATCTGGAGTTAAGAGCCATTTTTTTCCTGACGTGATAAATTATTTTTTTAAAGAGTAAGTACATACATCGGTATGTATTAGAAAAAATAATATAATATCTGCTGTGAAACATGTATTGATTGTGAAATCAAAACATTCTATTTTGCGTAGTAACAAAACGTATAAGTCACCGTGTTAAAGAAAACGGAAACACTTTTTGGTTTTGAGTGTGGTGTCGGTGAGTGTGGAGAGCAAGGTTAGCTAAAGCTAGGTTTACATGCATGCAATCTGCTACGCATTTTGATGTGTGCGCAGGATTATTATATTTGTTTAGCAATTGCAATATTGCAATTAATTTTTCAATATGTACTATTAAACTACCCAAGAGCCACAAGTATGATTCTACTGAGCCGCAGGTTGCCGATCCCTGATTTAGACAATGCAACGTCGAATTGCTTGCCTTTTTCACAGTCTTCCAAACTGTCAAACAAACAGCCCTGCAACATCCGATGGTCATGTGACTTCGAGTCAATAACCATTGTCTGTCGCCTCACTTGGTCACTCATAAACAACATTTCGTTCAGACCTCACGCAATTTATACCTACCATAAATCGTTCAAAGGCAAAATAGCATCGGCTAATTGCCCTCGACGACCCTCCAGAATTCGTTGACGCTAACATACACGTATATCAGTAACTTTTCTATTCTACAAATATGCATTATTCAGCAGCAATGAATCTACAATTGCTTCATGAAGTCAACGCCGGTAAAATGTCAATGTTTACTACGTCATAATTGGTCACCGGACCACTGAACCATATTTAATAAATGGATCATTAAAAGGTAAAACATATTCCACTTTTCTGTCCGAAGTGATTTCAGAACTATTAGAAGCTGTATTGTTTATGATACGTTTGCGAATGTGATATCAACATGACAGCTGTCCGGCACATAATGCTCGACAAGCACGACAGGTATTAAACAGAATGTTTCCCAATTGCTGAACTGGACGTGGTAGTAGCATTATCGACATTGCTTGATTACTTCCTTTGAAGAAGTACTAAAATATTTATCTCGAGCCACCGACAGCTCTCAAAGATATACGAGAACGAATTATTCATGCATATGTCACAATTTTTATATAAATAGTTGAAAAAGTTCATCGTTCCCTCATAATCAAATTAACAAAAAGTGTATTGATAGAATCGGTTAGGATGGATTAGGAGTGTATTAGGAGTGTAGGACAGGTCGAACATCGCTTAAACCAAAATTTATTTTTATAATATCTGGGTAAGTATTCATTTCAGATACTACCTCTGCTAATACTTTTTCAGTGCATAATTTCATGCTTCACCCAAATTCAAAAAATAAAATTAGGCATTCAATTAGGCAAAATTAGGCATTATTAAATAATTGAAGATAAGTTTTATCTCTCGATACAATGCAAACTAACAACAAAGCGATTACATCGCTGTGTACTCCTGTTACGGATAGAATCGACTTTACGAGGAAATATCAGAGCATAAAGTAGTAACCAAAGACACACAGATGATCGGGTGTAATTAGAGGGGCTTTAGGGGACGGCTGATCAAAAGCAGCAGGTATGGGAGCCATACCTCGAAGCCCTACGTGCACAGGGAAACCTGTGGCCGTATTCGTCGAACATCATGAGTGTCTCGGCATGAAGAACATCACCATAGCACCGGGGGTACGGAAACCGCCCGGGAGGGGTGATGCTTACCATAGCACCGAGAGCCACACTGCGCGGGAGAGGTAAGAACCCGGGCGGGGGCGAGCTGGCTCGCCCTGCGTCCGGTTGGCTGTCTGCGGGATCGCCGGCACCCGAAAACGATAACAAACGATTAATTTTCTAAGAAGTGTATACGTGCCCGGGGCACGTGGCTCGCGACACGTGGCACATGCTCTGAGATTCCAAGTAAAGCGCAAATTAATAAGTATTTGATGCGGCCGCTGTATTTCGGCGAACCTGGTGCGCACTTCGGCGAATAAGAAAGACATTCTTCGGCGACGTCTCCTGACGGGCATTTCCCAGAAACCCGGACAAAAGCGGGGACCGCTCCGTTTGACAGCGGATACCGGCAAGCGGCCGGCGAGCTGCCGGTGTCGGCATGCGGCATAGCGGCGCGGCGGCTCGGCCGCAGAGGGAGGGCGGCATAGTAGCGTTCGGCGGTTCGGCCGCACAGGGATGGCGGCGCAACAAAGATCGGCGGAGGGCGCGCCGCCGGTTCCTCGGGGAATCGGCGTGGTTGCTAGGCGACGTCGCGGGGGAATGTCCAATATATAATGCGGGAGGGCCTCGAGGCTCACACTTCGTTTTTCGATATTGTCAAGAGACTTCGGTATTGATACGCTCGAACACTTTCTGTATTTGCCTTCTGAGGACTTTGATTTCGTCGCGGTTGCGAGTTAATAAGAATTTCGATCGGGGTGACTTCAGGAAACAAATAGGACAATTAGATAAACGACTTTACGGTCTAATCATTTAATCCCACCGAAGTGCGACTTCGATTGACGCGATACAACTCCTGAAAACCATTCAATTTTTATTTGGAAAATTTGTTCCTACAATAAATGATTTACGAGTTACGAAGGTGGCTAAATTATTATATTCAAACAAAACTTCCATATTTTATAAATTTAACTGGTGAAATAGAATAGATATTTTTATTGTTACAATATATTATTTTTGCGATATAATATATTCATATGTATGTATGTTCTACTCCGTCGATTAAAATTATAAAATATAGAGTATAATAACTAGTATTTATTTAGTATAATAATTATATGCATGCATTTATCATTATGTGTATATTTTACAATATATTTATGTTTGTGTATATTTTGTTACAATATACTATATTTTAAGAATAACAAATTAAAAGTACAAATACACTATATCTTGTGGAAAAGTACAATTATTTAATATTTCGTCACTCCACGTTTTTCATTTACAGTCCTAAATAAATAAAAATTCAGTACCTACAAAGTATAACTTTGCTCAAATTGAAATCAAGGTTTACGTTGAAGAACTAAGGGAGCTCTGAAACATAGAATACTTAACACACACTTATATCCATACCTACCTTTTATTCTAGAACAGTATTCTAGAACAAAATTATTTTTCACCCCTAAATTTAAGAACGTTTCTTCATCAGATTTTCTTTCTTGAATAGAAACTCTATGAAGATTCCCCCATTACCCAAAGCATTCATCGTTAATTGAAGCCAGTAATGATCAAATATCTTTCCAGTAGCTACTGCACGGTCCACATCATCATTCAAGTTAGCAAACATATCGAGAGCAAGGGACACAGGGACAAGAGAAGATACTTCATTCACGCCACCCAACTTTGTCAGGTTACACCAGTTTATTAGCTGATGTGACCATTTCAATGGATCACAAAAATGCAAGAATCCTTACAGTTGTCTTGAAGAGAGGTAGTCTCTACAACAATACAACCATAGGTCCGACATTCCTTTCGCACGCAATCTTTCAAATTTGGAACTGTGGAAGTGTCACCACGTACTTGCCAATTTAACTTTTCTTTTAAACATTCCCAACTTTCTCTTTCTTTTAAATATTGCTAAGCACTTCCAGCCTATTCTGCAATTTTCAGTTTTCCCAAGGCTTCGTGTAAGTCTGATCAATGTCAGATTACACATTTGACAGGCAGAATTATTTCTCTTTCACCCCTTCGACTTTCCACTCTACAGGGTGGTTCACCACATTTTGTCATCTAGATTTACGTCATTATTATTCCTCATAGCAAACAATGTTTCAGATGAAGTTGAATGGTTTTGAGAGGGGCACATTCTGATGGTATATTTTTTTTTTTAGGTGGACGTGTAAAGGAGATATGAAGGTCATTAATGTTTTTTTAAATGGAATCATATATTTTTTATTGCATCAGCTGATGCTCCTTCATATTCTTTACAAAAAAGTATTAATCTATTTATGTAAAAAAATCATTAGTTTAGGAGATATTTTAATTTTAATGTCTATTTACAGAAAAGATTCAATGTGGCGACCATTTGCATCAGAACACTTTCTGAATCGAGAAGTTAATGACTCACTAACATTGCGTAGTGTATCTGATGTTATTTTATTACACTCGTTGATGATATTGAAATTGATAACATGTCTATCTTTTCTTCTTTAGAATACTTCATTATGAAGTGATAATTCACCGTATCGTCGTATTCGCCGTATTAGATACATAACAGCGACTAAATTTCACAATAGGTAGGAGAGCAAGAATTATCAACACAGAAAATGTAAATATTTACATTGATAATTCCTGCTCTCTTACCACATTATCACATTGAATTCATAATATTGACAAGAAAGTCACGATTTCCTAACAAATTAGAAGTAAAATATCTCCTAAACTAATGATTTTTTTACATAAATAGATTAATACTTTTTTGTAAAGAATATGAAGGAGCATCAGCTGATACAATAAAAAATATATGATTCCATTTAAAAAAACATTGATGACCTTCATATCTCCTTTACACGTCCACCTACAAAAAAAATATACCATCAGAATGTGCTCCTCTCAAAACCATTCAACTTCATCTGAAACATTGTTTGCTATGAGGAATAATAATGACGTAAATCTAGATGACAAAATGTGATGAACCACCCTGTATATAGTGCGGATCTCTAGTTCACATATCACTTCTTGCAGAACCCGGTGTTGGCCGTATATCGGCTAGTCTCCACATTTTGGCCTTTCTTGTGGCAACCGACGTTAGCCATACGTCAGCTAGTCCACCATAGCCAAGCTCCTGGAGCATCTGGCGTTAGCCATATCGGTTATTTTCCACGTCTAAATCCTTTGGCGTTCAGGTTAATTAACAATCCTGGTTTAGCCGACTAACAAATACCATATCCTGTGTATAGCCCCCAATCACGCGGCTGTATCCCACCGGCTCGTAACGCGACAAATTTAAAGAGATACTACTGTGATCAAAAAGTAAGGTGAATTTTTCATTTAAACTTCGCGGGTACTATGAAATCATGAAATTATTCTTTTTTGTGGATTAATAGTACTGTCTTTGACATCTATGCACAGTTTTATGACAATATATTCAATTGCTGCAGAGCTACGCGTGTTTTTGTAAACATACAAAAGTGAGTTTTTCGGTTTTTACTATATCTGATTTTGTTGAGCAAAGAACTTGTATGAAATTTTGTTTGCGGAATGAATATTCTGCCGCGGAAACGTTGTGGATGTTGCAGAAGGCCTTTAGTGACAAGGCTGTATCGCAAAAAAATATTTACAAGTGGTACAAACATTTCAAAAAAGGTCGTGTCCGAGTTCAAGACAAATAGCACTCCGGATGAACCATCAACATGTACTGATGAATGGCACGTCAAGGAAATCAAAGATTTGGTGCTTGGAAATCATCGATTGACAATTAGAGATCTTGTTGATGCTGCGGACATTTCATTTGGATCAACTGAAACCATTTTAAAAGATGTTTTGTGCCTCAAACTCGTAAGTTCCACGTGGAACGATACTGCGCAGTCCCACATGCATTGGTTCTTCGAGAGCATTTCACCAAAAAATCGACCCATATCGTTTCACAACCACCGTATTCGCCTGATTTAGCACCGTGCGACTTCTGGCTGTTTAACAAACTCAAAAGACCGTGTCTGGGACAGCGTTTCGAATCAACTGATGAGATAAAAGCCAAATCGAAGAAAGTATTGAAGGCCATTCCGGAAAAGGACTTGTCTGACTGTTTCGAAGATTCGAAAAAACGTTGGCATAAGTGCATTGTGTCGGATGGGGAGTACTTTGAAGACGATGAAATTGCTTTAGAAGAATAAATAAAGACTTTTTATTTTATAAACAGGTTTACCTTATTTTTTTTATCACAGTAGTATATAACCAGATATATAAAATATTCAATCAGCAACTAATGAAAACGCCATGTTAATGGAAAGTATAATTAGAAATTTTGTTGAACATGTTAAAAATTTATTTGACTTTGTAAACTATATCAGAAAAAGAATTCATAATCCCAATGTTATTTTCCCATCTCAAATTTTCGATTAACTGAATTCAAATTTCGATTGTTTATTCAGTTCTGCCAAAGTTAGCAAAAGGTTCACACTTTTTACTCTAAATCACAATAGAAAATATTCAGCAATTATGTGAATATTTTTGTCGGTTTATTCTGTGACTCATTCAGTAACGTGTATCATAAAAATTCCCATAATAATTGTAAAACAATATAAATAAAGCAAAATTAATAAGTAACAACTATCTTTATAAATTGGATCATCCAGTGTTTGAAATTAGTGCAACAACTAAATAATTTCAGTACAAGAACTTTCGTCCTGAATGGAACAATTTTAATTAAATTATATGAGCCAGAAACGTGGATTTATATTGCGTCGAAAACAATACAACTAGCTACAAATGTACTCTGTAATTTTCTCGGCCGTGTTCACCATCGAAACGAGTACATGTTATAAACAAGAAAAAACTACGAGTTTTCTATCAACGTATAATTTACCGGTTACAATTGGCAGACTATTCCGAATGTAATACTACAATAAAGCATATAAATTACAAAGAATTATAAAATATCCGGACTAATTAAATCCAATTTACGTTTATTGTTAGAATCAAAATCCAATTTAAAGACAAGCGATATCACATTAACGGTGGAATATCATAACGATTCAATTTTCTCTACTTCGGTAAACGTGATAATTGTATCTACGGTAATTGCACTTATCCGTTACAAATATATTTCATAGTCACAAGAAAAGAAATGGGCAATCAGAGCGCAGGCGAAATAAAACAAGTTGAGACGGTAGAGTAAAACTCATAGTACAAAGCGAACGCGCAATTATAGTACAAAGCAAATGTAAAAAATGAAGCCAACAATTAACCATGTGATACGTTTATTGCAAGCTATTAATCGTTAAATTATATCGAATAAATATATGTAGGATATGGGCAATAATCCTCGAACGGTCGAGGACATTGAGGACCACGTAACGACAAATTAGGCGGACATTAGAAACGCATCATCTTCAGCGGACAAAAGACAAGTAAGGTTTTAAACCGGGTTTTAAACACGAGGATGCCGTCCCGGTATTATAAGAATATCTTAAAGCTAACATGTGTATTTTCAAATGTAATATTAAGTAATTAAATAGTAGACGTTTCTGATATTATTTGACTCTGTGCGATCCTGATTTTAGCAAGTACTAACGGAGAAAAGATAAACTGGCTAAAGATATGTTGGATGAGGTTTCGTGTATGTAAAACATCGATGGAGGATACAGAATTTAAGACGTTAGCTGTCCGACCTACATGTCGCGAAAGACCGTAAAAATTTGAAAGAATTGCGCTGGCGACATTCTATAGTGCTGCCATACCTATAACATACAAAAAATATAAGGATATGGAGCAATTATTACCTTACATACCTCCGATGCATCATGAATATTCCAAAACACTGCCACATGAAGAGGGTAAATAAATAATAGCAATATCTTATGTTAAGTTTAAAAATATATGTATAAATATATTTAACGTTCAAAGTGAAAGATACTATTATTACTATTATTTCCTGAAAGTAAATTATTTTCCATCACAATTGGCTCAACCCAGACCATGACCTTCTCAAAAGATCGTTACATTCGCCTTGAAATACTCTATCAGCATGTAAAAAACGTATCGTCCCATTTAAAAAAAAAAACAGAGATAACCTTCATATCTCCGAAGCGCCTTCACTTGGACAAAAATTATTATCGCTATATAATAGACCCCATCGTACCGTACAAATCTTGTACTCTAAATCTTAAACCACTAAAATGTTAAACCCATTAAGCATAACCTATAAAATCTGAAATTTTAACTAGAACATTTTTTGGATTTACTGGTTCTATTGTTTGCGTATTTAAAATTTAAGATGTCATAGTTTAGAACTTCAGGACTTATAGGTTATGTTTAATGGGTTTAAGATTTTAGAGATTGATGGTTTAGGGTTTAGAATTGTAAATTCGAAAGTTATAGTTAAGTTTTTTGTAGTATTCTTACTAAAAAGTGCTGTTTTTCAGAGTTTTGTTATTTCTCGTTTAAGAAATCAGAATTCCAGATTCAAGGATTTAGTTTTCTTATTAGATAACGCAAACAAAAGCCGCAGTATTACTTCAAGGGACATACAATTATGCGCATTTTAAAGAAAGTTTTATTTAATTTGATGTATTTTTGAACTATCGGCAGAATTTCGATCGTTTTTGCCCACTGTGCGCCGCGTTCCAGAACGTTTGATTTTGAGAAAAGGGAACGGTCGATACAAAAACAGCGCGCGCGAACAAAAGACCATTAAGGGGGGCAATACCTTTAGATAGATGAAAATAAGCTGATATTTGTGAATTTTTTTGTATAGGATATCTTTGTCTTGTATTTTCGAAATTTCAGGTATAATTTATTATACCTATTGCCTATTACAACATATTTTCTTTTTTTTTTAATATTTAAAAATGGCGGAATTATGATAGTCTTTCCTGGAAGTGTTTTGGCGCGTCTCGTGAAACCACGTAACCTCTAGCTTTAGTTACATTGGTCTGAAACAAGTTTGCAAACGATGTTTCGATTATTAACATTCACAGTTAGTAAATGAACCTAAGAAATGTGAAAAATATGGAAAATTGAAGAGATGGCGCGCTTTTAAAGAAAAACTTTGAATTTTACTGAAAATTTTCGCAATATTTTGCAATAAAAAAGGACTTTAATGTTAAATTTATTTCGTACATTTAGGTTCATATGTTAGATAGTATTGTCATGGATATGTGCAAAAAATTTGAGCACGATTGATAAACTAGTTTTTGAGTTATCAGTCACGCCAATTTTAAAAATGTAATTTTGAGAAAAATGCGTTTAAAGTTTCGATAAGTAAAACCTGAATAATTTCAATGATTTACCAACTAATCTGCGATTCCTGCGCCATATAATAGTCCTTCGGCATACTCGTAAAGTTGATTTTTCTCCATAAGCTCATTCTCCGTAAAAATACAAAATTTCAAACACAGCAATGGCATGATAATAACAAATCTGCTACATAGCCCTCCGCACCGAGCGCGTGAATATCTGCGGGGCGATACCAGACATGAGTCACGATAATCGGCCATAACTTCAAAAGGGCTCCGTATTACGCTTCAAAATTTTGAGACTATATTTTTGAGATGTTGCACTAACATTTTATAGAAAAAAAAAATTTTGCAATTTTTTAAGATTCTAAAGGTATTGCCCCCCTTAGTGCATTAAGAACATGGGTTTTATTACACAAGACGTATTTAAATACATATTTAAACCTAAAGGTGGTATAGTGCATGTGAACTGGATAGAATTTTCGAAGTCGGTTCTCTCGAAAATGAAGCGACAAACGAAAAAATGTTAATCTTTTTTTCGACTTATTTTTACATGTTGTATCACTTCCTGCTCGGTTGTACCACCCGTCTGGCCACACCCTGTATATATTCAACGTATAATGTGTACATGTATTTTAGTAAATAACCCAAAACGATTACAACATGAAACGAGTTACAGACTTAGTGTATTAATAAATAAATATGGTCCAAATCATATACTTTTGCCTCAATTTCGTTAGAATAATTTCACTATGTTATAAACATTTTCAAAAGTTCAAACATGTTTTTAACATTTAATACGTTAGGATTTAAATTCCTCAGTTATCTCGACTCTTTTTTGTCCTCTTTTAGTAATTGTCCTTTCCTTGTTCAACAAACTGCGAAAACGAACTATGAGCTCGAATTTCTGGTAGTTTTAATTGTCTCATTTCGATTCCGAGCTAATGGACAATATGAGAGACATCATTTTACATATACATAATTTCTACGCGTTGTGGGAAAGCAGGCACGAGAACACTTACCCTCGTCAGATTTCTTCCGCAGTCACACGTGAGTACATTTCCCGTGAGATATACATACCCGCGTTTGCTTTAACGCTGATTAATAACGTGGGATTCTAGCAACGGATGCTACAATACTCGCAGACGTGTGATGCCAGCTGCGGTTGACAGTACATCGTACACAGCGTTACTATACCTGTAGCTCGTGCCAGCCCTGACTCATGCTGACAAGGGACAACGTGTGACATACGCTGAATGACGGTTAGTCGATTGAAAGCAAGGTTCGAAACTTCTATCTTATTTTTGGGACACTTGGTTACCGGTAAAAATCGATCAGGTAACAATAACATTTTGATGATCAACGCCATCTAGACGTGCAATCACAATGTATTTTCCACGATCGTACGATGCTGCGATTCATTTTTTTAAAACTTGTGATGCTATATTTTGCAATTAGTGATTATACTTTGTCTAAGTTAAATTATTTATTACTATATCTGAAATAACTAGAAATGAAGAATTTTTTTCAATTTATCTTTGACCTACTACTTTTTTTATAAAACAATTTGTATTTGGAACATTAATGAAAAGATTGTGCAGTACCACCGAAACACACTTTATTCGTTCTCAAATATATTAAAATTACTAAAGAAACTAAGTCACATTGTTTATATCTGGGGTAAAATGGTTTTAGACGGTGAAACAATGCGTGAAACAACAACAATAAAAACTATGCAGAAGTTCGTCTAATATATTATAATTTGTACCGAAAGTTCTGCAAAAAATATATGTTAAGTCTTAATAAAAAATAAATTGATTTGTTTTAGTGTTTTTGCGGAAAATCGTATTTTGGAGAAGTAAGTAACCGTAAACACGTTTCATCGTATTTACGTTAAAATATATAACTTGCAAACAAAACTCGTTAAATATTATTTAGTATAAATAGATACAGTATTTGCCGGCTGCTCTTTTTCGTACTTTAATGTTACAGGTGTAAAAGACCCATAAATATGTATAAGTGCAACTATACTAAAATTCGCTTATTCAGGTATAATTTTAAACAAATAAATCTAAAAGTAAAAGAAGATATGTTACGCATTATTAGGAAAATATGTAAGTTGAAATATTCTTTCATTTCTCTGAAAAATCATTTCAAGTGGTGATTACCCTTAAATACATTTAAATTTATATAGCATATTAAAAACTTTTTCTTTATTCGCTATACAGGGTACCCTACATAACTTGTGCTTATTTTTCAAAATAGAGAAACATGTTAAGGTGAAGGTACCAGTAGTTGACACTTTAAGGAATTTTTTGTCTATTTGTTCACATAACTCAGGCTAAGTTCACTTTATGGAAAATTTATGATTAGCAGTCGCTGCACAAACTATTCTTCTATTATATTACAAGTATTCATTCCTGATGGCGGTTGTAAATTTTTTTTCTTTTTTTTCTAAACATAAAATTTGATTCAATAGTTGACACCCAGCGAAAACAAAAAATTTAGTAGTTGACATCCTTTTGTGTCAGTAGTTGACATAGGGAGAAAATCCAATTAATGAACTAGTCTTGATAATGTATGAATACAGAATTTTATTAAACGTTTAACAAATATTATTCTTGAGTAAGTTTACAAAAAAAATATTCAATAATTAGAAGTTACTTTCACAAAAAATCTAACTTAGTTTGGTAACTGAATACACATTTCTGGTTCTACTCATTTTAATGGGTTCGTTGATACGAAACAGCACTGTTTCCTATTCATAATCTAGCTTATCCATTCTTTCTTGCCACTTTCACAGTCTATCACATTTTGCCATTGCTGAAATGGTTGCAGTCGTTTCAGACACAGCAATTATAACTCCAGGGAACAACTCTTTTTCATAGGAAAATACCAAAATATAGTCACTTCTGTATAATTTATGAAGTTATCCTTCTTAGAAGGCATCTCAAAAATGACAAGGGAACAAAGTCAGTAGTTGACACGTAGTAATTTAATAGTTGACACCCCATGTCAACTACTGAATAATAGACGATTACAAGTTTCAATAGTTGACACGGAGTGAATTTAAACAATTTAGCATTGTGTGTTGCCAATTTTAATAAATAAACCTCTTTTTGAGTTTCAAACAACATAATCGAATGTCTTTTTTATTCACAATGATTAAATAATACAAACTTGCAATACTTACATTTTAACCAAACCTTAGCGATTTATATAAGAAAACACTGAAAAATCGTAAGAGCCGTGCGCAAGTTTGATTAATCGGTTGATGTGACACTTTTGAATAGCGGATATGCGCAGTAGTTCGCAATTAAGCAGCTGAAGTGCGACAGTATACAGATTAATAAGGTTTAATGTATTCTAACTTGTGGTTTCCTTATTTATTTACTTTTTTTGAAAAAGTGTCAAGTACTGGTACAGTGTCAATTACTGGTGCTCTTACCTTAGAGGGAAACATTATTTTATTCAAAGGAGCAAATATTATGATGGTGAGCAAATTTTTCTCAGGGTCATAATGCATTAATTAATGTACTAACTAATCATTGTACTAATGTAGTGACTTTCGAGTTATTTCAACCGTTAGAATCGGCCCTTTTGTTTTCCCCACCCGCTGTCGAACACCATATAAATTTATGTATAAATATAAATGTAATCACTGCATATGAAATTCTTACATAAATAATATTAGTGGTGGTGATATTCACTGTACACCTAAAGTAGCCAACAATCCAAAAATGATACTGATTCACAGTCTTTTTTTGTATCACCAGACCAGAAACAGTCTACCTATAGTTATAAGAACATATTTTTTTACGTGTATTATTTTTCTATAATTTTTCACTCAAATTTTTATATTTGTTTAAATCTATAATTTTATTTTTGTGGATGCTCCGAGTTGCAAATTTATGATTCGTGTAACTTCTCGTATCAGCAGCAAAATAATAAATTCAACATATAAAAACATACGTCAATCATAAATCCACTCTTCGAAACATGGAATATGGACCACATTCAAATATTGTTCATAGAGCAGGTAATATAAATAGTGCGAAAAATGTTTCGCAAAGAAGTTATATGAAAGATGATGTACTAAAATCTCGTATTAAGACTTTTTAATGAAATCATATTTATTTTCTTATGTGAATTGATTGTTCAAAACATTCGGCGTAAAAAGGTATTGAAGTATGATATGAAGAAGATCAATAGCCTGTGAAATATTTTAAATTGGACACAATATATTTCGTACAAAAATTGGAAATATCTTACGAGTTATTGATCTTTTCGCCATTGTACCTAAACATTTTTTTAAGCAGACTGTTCCGTAAAATTGTTTAGAAATAAATACTTTCTGAATGAGTTTACACAGTCGATTCAATACAAAATATTTTTCCACTCTTTTAAAGTTCTGTAGTATTAAGTCGGGATTCAAGATCACAATATTCAGGAGTAATTTTGCTCAGTTCATAAATTGCTGGAAGTGATTTCCATGTTGTTGCATACAGACTCATGTTAATTATACCTCCAATATTATACAATTGTAGTTTTTCACAGTATTCTCTCTATTACTCAAATTTACCGGAAGTAAATTGTAGCGTAATATATTTGGTTAAAAATAATTTCAACTTAAGGTGCACTTGCACCTCTTTCAAAATAAATATCTTTCCAATGCCATTCATCACCCAAATATTGGGGAATTTGAATTATTTTTACTATAGATTGCTTACAGATAAAAATATATTAAGTTTTATCTACTGTTATTATTATCTCGGTTTCTTTAAGAAATGGACTTGTCCCACATTCAAAATAAACGACTCATTGAATGTTAAGTACCTCAAACCAACAGTAAAATTTTGCATGAGTAATGTTGTGCAGATATTTCTAACGTTACGATCAATTCGTTCAAATAAAAGAAATTATGGACAGATTTGTCTATCGTGATATCTTTAAAAATCATATTGCTATTTACTAACAAAAAAATGATAGTAGAGTGGTCATTTTGGTGAGATAATGACCCAATCAACTAACCAAGTCAATCTACTTTTAACAACATTTATGGTATTATATTTAATTAATTAGTAAATCTTTCTTTTACGAATACAATAGAATTAATAGAATATTCAATGAAAATATAGAAAAAATATAATGATTTTGTATGTCGGAACCCATTTAACTAGTTTTGCATAATCTGAGAATATTTAATGAAAATATAGAAAAAATATAATGATTTTGGATGTCGGAATCCATTGGTTCAAAACTGTACTGTGTACTATGAAAGTGGGGCAAGTGAAAATTTAAAAATATTGGTAAACATTACTAGACAAATTTGTTGTCTTTTGTAGTGTTAGATAATGTATATTTATTATCCAAGAGTGTTTAAAGTAATGGCCAAAAAAAGTTTTATTACATCCAAATACATTTGCCTTACTTTCAAAATTAATCAATTATTTGTAATCGTTAATTAAACGGATACTATTTTAGTTGATCACTTATTATCTTTCGTAATTTCTTTGAACCATTTTGGCACGAACGATTTTCAGATTTAGAGCCTGACTCAAAAATTCTTCTTTTATTACCAATTCTTCTGGACCTTATTTTCTATAAACATAAAAGAAATAATAAAATTCCTTGGTAATGAGGATTTTATTGGAGTGGTATTATTATCCAGAAAAGTATTTTTATTTTCTTCTTGTTGAAAGTATTCTGTGACATATTTCTGTATGCAATAAGTCACAATTAGTAATTAATTTTCAAATAACAGTGAAATGGTTTGGCGATTTGTGCGCGATACTAATATAAGAACCGTGTTGATGTTGTGGAATATATTTATTAGAAACCGAACTAGAAACTAATTACAGTAAATATTCGATGTCTGCAAATCTCTCGGGTCTGAACTGTTGCACATATCGTATAGGTCTTACATGGATAGATGTTTTACCGAACATAGAAAAGGACAGCGAGTGAAGGATACCGAACGTTAAGAAACAATAACATATCGGTGGGACAATCCTAATGTAAGAATAAAACTTTTTTATTTTCGATTTTTTTCATATGAAACTTCTACTATTAGATTTTTTACATTTTTCTTATTAAAATGAGACTAAACACGACGTAATTCGGAATATATTTATTTGTAATTTCAAACGTTACGCTTACATCGAGGACTTTACTCGAATAAGTTATTGCAAGTAAATATGAACCGAATTACGTCACGTTTGGTCTTATTTTAATCAGGAAAATGTCACGAATATGGTGGAGAAAGTTGTATGAACCATTAATTAAAAATAAAAAAGGTAGCAACGCATTAACATTGTAAACAATTGAAGAGACTTTTGATCTTTGCTGACTGCACGATCGCAGCGTCTCTTTCTTTTTAACTCGCTATCCTCCTCTGCTTTAGAAACTTTTATTGTCAATTAAACCAGCAAATGTAGTCTAAATTATACCGTGCTTAGTCTCATTTTTATCAGGAAAATGTCACAAATATATTGGTGAAAGTTTTATGTAAAAAAAGTCAATAATATGAAAGTTTTATATTTTCATTGGTATTGTCTCATGGATATACACAAGCAGGTTCACGTTATACTTCTTGACGCTCAAGCTTCGCGGCGTCTAGAGGGGTCTTCCCCCAGTGGTGAGGATAAATATTTTGCACATATCGTGTAGGTGATTTTTGCAGATATCGAATGTTCACTGTATACGAATTCATATTCGGCACGCAAACATCAACAAGGATAATTTATCGAAGATAAAAGAGAAGAGTAAAAGACTATCGAGCAATACAAGTCGTATTTATTTACTTCTGAAACATATATTGTTGGATTATATGTTTAACAAAAACTAATCGACTAATCGACATTTGATAAGAGAAAACTTCATAGTATAAATAGTTTGTATTCAAGCCAAAAAATAGAGATATTTCTATAGATTTTTCTTGAGCTCAGTTTTTTTATTTAAATTAGTTCAGTGTTAATTTGTTAGTTTAGATCTTCCTCGTACAGTGAGAATAATAAAGAAACGTTTTAAATAATGCAATTCACTGTGTAATCAATCATTTCTTAAACCCATTTCCAATTGTATTTTAACGCACGTACCTGCGTTTTCTGTAATCAAAAATATGGTAGTGACGTGATCTCGTATGTATTCCATTTGTTACACAGCCCATAGTGTTTCGTGCAATGGACATATAAAAAATCCATAGCGTTTGATTTATGACATTTTGTATATTAGACTGTTCGGAAAAACGCATAGATTTTAAAAATATCTTTACTTTTAATAAATAAACTAATTCTTTTTAAGAATTGTGCATGGAAATTCGTCGTAGATTTTGGTGATTTTTCTTTAACCAAATGTAGTTCATGAAATATTTCTATAATTCATGTTTATAAGCGTCATTATACATTATAATAGCTTTAGAACAGGCGAAACAATTAAAAAAAAATAGCAAATATAACTTTACACATGTATAATGGAAATAAAATTTGTTACATCCTCATGTACGATATATTATGACATAATTTATAACTCGTTCAGACTATAGTTTTTTTAAATCGTTACACCATTTAATCTCTTTTCGTTAACATTAACAAATTATCATACAGATTAAAACGATTAAATACATTTCGTTGAAATTTCGTTCATTATGAAATATCGTCGCGTTAAAAATCAATTAAAACGATATTCCGGTCATTTGGTTTTTGTTTTTTGCTCTTCCGGCGTTTGAAGCATCGTTGACATATTTAATGTTTCTGTAGGTTGTGCGTTAATTTATTTAAACACAGTTAATAAAGTGAACCTCGATGTAATTTCAATACTCCACAACCGCTTTGCAGCAAATATAAATAACGGTCAAAGCAAAAAAAAGACAATAAAAATGGCGTCGATTTTTTCCAATATTTTTCAAATATCCCGTTTGTATATTGCATTTGGTAATTATTTACTTTAACGATTCCTCGCTAATCTTGACGACCTTGCAATATGTTGTCAAGATTATTGTTCCGAACATTTTCTATTTACATGTGTTACCGCCACTCGATCTCCGTTTCCGAAATATTCGTAAAAATAATATCATGTCTGTGTTATCCTCGGGTTAAGTCGGAGATAAGATATTAAACTTTAGTCTCAATTATTATCAATCGAAATTGGAAAAGTGTCTGCCATTATATGCTATAAAAAATACAGTTATTCTTGTATTGAAATCATACTTCCGCCGAAACCAAAATTCAACAATATAACCGATATAATGCCCTATTCTTATTCCATATCGTGAAATATTGTCTCTTATTTGAAAATAACAATGTTCGATGTTTCGAATATGTGTACAAGTATTAGGATCAATGTAATTTAGTCTGTGGTTCACAGTTAAATGTTTATATCCTTCTTTTCTAAGACAATTATAAAATTTCCATCGATCTGATGTAATTGAAGAACCATCTAGAACTGGTTCAATGAATAAACGTTCGACGTTGTCAAAAATTCATTGTCCACTAAGATGTCCTTTATTACATTTGCATCTTACGACTGTTGCTTCGTCAAGTTCAACTATTACATTTTCATCTCAAATATTATAAAAATATCCTAAAAAGTCGGAGGTACGGGTAACAAAATGCGCATTCAAGTCAAAAGAGCAACTGATGATGGCAACCCGATAAACGTTACCTGTAATATCAGATACAAATGTTGGCACAAGACAATTTGAATACGGGAGTAACCAACAGACGAAGTACAGGTAACCCTCCTATAACACGTCATTTTATAACACGGTTTCGCTATAACACGATTCATAAATTGCGGGAATCCTCCTACAACACGGCATCCTATAACACGGTTTCGCTCTGACACGATAAAAAAATTGCAAAAACCTTTGTACAACACTGTATTTCTACAGTCGCAGTGAGGCTTGCCGTCTTAAAGATACAGTGTTGCAGAAAGTATTTCTTTTTATCTCCGTGGCCTGAAGACATAAGTGTCCCACGCTGCTGATCGGCAGTCTGCGTCGAGCCACGATGTGTTAAAAAATAATTTTTTCGTCTTTAAGACATTAAGTTTCAGTCCCAAGCCATGTCCGATAAAGATAAAAAAACAACGTTTAAGAGGAAATTTATTTCTTTAGAAGTAAAGATACAAATCTTGGATCGTTTTTTGAAAAGAGAAATTAGTACAAATTTATGTAGAATTAAAAAAAATATTTGTTTTTAATAAGTTTTCGGAATGTAACCCCCCTTTTTGTATTGGCTCTGGGTCTCATACAACACGGTTTCACACAACACGGCATTTTCTAGGAACCTATCTACCGTGTTATAGGAGGGTTACCTGTACTTTGCTAACACTTCACGTTAACAAATTTCACTCGTCTGACATTGCACTTCATCGGCAAAATGAAAATGACTTTCAACAACGTTTACAATTTTGCGAATGAGATAAATAATGACTAAATATTTTTAAGCATTTGAGGACTATTTAATAAATACTTCAACTTCATTTCGCAATTCTTTTTTATTAAATAAAATACAAAATGACGGAGGTACTGCATGACGCGTTAGAAGCGTCGCGAAGCGACTTCTAAAACGGTGTATACTCTAGTGTCTATTCTCATTATCTGAAAAGACCAAGCAAAAAAATCTGAAGAATATATAGCTGTAGTAAATGGATGAACCAAAGATATTGAAAAAAAATTGAAAATTAGAAAAATGACAGACCTCGGAACAAAATGCTTAATATTTTTTTTTTAAATTGTACTCTTTTTTGCAGTAAAAAAAAAGTTTATTTCAATGATTTTAACTTACTTTTAGGTTCATCTAGGGGACAATACTGCTTTTAAAATGTGTCCAAAATTTTAGTCCGATCAGTTGAGTAGTTTTTGAGTAATCCTGTACACCGATATTCAACTTAGCGTAAAAACAAGTTTCGAGAAAATCGCGTTTAAAGTTTAATTTGCCTGAGCGTACTTCAGCACAAGAGGTTGAATAATTTTTATACCTACCATTACTTTGAAAATTCCGTGTAAGTACTTCTTCCAAAACATCTGACTAAACTGTATTACAGGTATAGAAGCACTTCAAACATTAAATAAACACCTCCCCGATCATTATACCACCGGGTACGTCTCGGATCGACGCGACGATGGGTTTAGGCTCTCACAGCAATTGCAATTCACTCCAAATACCAATGCGTTTCGTATTCTATAGGTTTCAAAGTAACTTTCCAAACAATAAGAAAAATATGACTTTTTTGACCACTCCTACATAGTGACCCCCCTAAGAATTTAATAATTTGGAATGTCACATCGTGCAAAAGTAAAACACTCATGCAACACATTGACATTTGTTTCCAAAAAGTAGAAAATGACGCACTCAAAAGAACAGGCACAGTTAGATATCAGTACTCCAGAAACTTTTTAGAAACGGGACTGGCATGATATTTTTAATAGTAAACACATGCTATAAGGATGATAAGGAAAGTAGAGTTTGGGTTAATAGTGATATAATACTTTAATTAATTTGACACGCGATGTTTCATCATTCGCAGACGGACATACACTGAGTGGCCTCGTATCTTCTGTTTTTCAATTGTTCTGGACACGCGTCGTACGGCGCTAATCACACCTCATACACTGGGCACACACGCGCATCTCATGCATGCACACACACTCTCACAATGTTATCATTTGACATATTTAATAAAACATCCTCGTCCGTGGGAAATTGTAAAGCAACTGACTCTTTCGGACAGTATATAAACTTTTTTATTACTATACCTTTTGGACAGTACCAAATTTCACTTTGACGTGAACATCTCCTGTACAATGTGAGTTGATTACTGTTTAAATAACATCGGGTTGAAGTTCTAGTCGATCAACACTAGTCTTATGGAATCAGTCTACATCTCTATTTGACATTATTTTTATCTATATGTTGAATCCCCGCATTGCTAGTGCGTCAAAGTTGAACATCCATCACATCAATAGATATGTTTGCATACACTATTTCCGCAACAAGTACAACTGTAAAAGATAAAACTTGTAATATACAGCGTGAATCACGAATCGTGACAAGTGGAAATTACTCTGTTATTAGCAGTCCGATCGAAAAAGTTTTTTCAGCTTTTACATGATTTTAAGAGAGCTTTAACGTAACTATGAAGAATTATTTCTCAACTCCTTTTTTTATGTTTTTTCCAAGGTCACCATGAATTTTTTGCAAATAAACATATAATTTTTTCACGCTTATCTTAGAGGATTTCAAGACGAATCCGAAGGATATTGGAACATAGTTTTGTTTCACCTGGGTTGAGAAAAAATTAAAAAACTTTATATTACAAGAAGTATGCTACGCCATCGTACGCGTTCCAATGTTGACAAATCGAACATATTTTTTTAGCTGCAGTAGCAAACAATCCGCAGATGAGTTCCCATCAAATAGCACATGTGTAGCATATCTCAGTCAAGTGTTTTACGTATTCTCCATCGTCACCGTTTTCATTCTTATCATGTATCATTACATTAAGCACTTCATGGAAGTGATTCCCGTAATCGTGTAGTGTTTTTTCAGTGGGCATGAAGTAAACCCTTGCAAAGTTACCAACGAATCGACGTTTAAAAATCATGGTCAAGTAAACTACAGAAATTTGCATTACTGATCGGTAGAAAATCCTCACTGGTTACAAGTGGAACGTCAACGACCATGAAGTGTTAATACCTGGTGTGCTATGATCGGGACATGAATAATTGGTCCTTACTTTACCAAATTAAGTTGGTCAAAGATACATTTCTTGAAAATGAGCTTCAACTTCTTTTTGATGAAGTGCCGAAAATGTATCGTATTCAGATGTGGTATCAATGGCTGCCCCACGCATTATGCTATGATAGCCCGTCAAGTACTTGACAGAAAATTTCCTGAGCATTGGATCAGTTGTGGTAGTATTGTTAATTGGCCAGCTCGTTTGCCAATCTTACCCCATTAACTTTTTATGGGGTACATTAAAAGTAACAGTTTATGCAGACACTCCAACAACACCGGAAGATATGCGAAGGATTGTGGATACATGCTCAGCCATCAGTGTAGAGACAGTAAAAAATGCTAAACAATCTTTTATTCACCGTCTACACGAGTGCATTACAGGTCGTGGGCACCACTTTGAACATCACTACAATTGAGGTTGATAAATTTCGATTTATCAACAACATTGGAACGCGTACGATGGCGTAGCATACTTCTTGTAATATAAAGTTTTTTAATTTTTTCTCAATGCAGATGAAACAAAATTATGTCCTGATATCCACCGGATTCGTCTTGAAAACCTCTAACAGATAGGCTGTTTACAGCTGTTTACTGCGTGCAATTTGTGCCTAAAAATTTCTTCAATTTAGCATGTCTTTCGAGACTCAGCGAGCTTTATGCTTTATCACTGTAGAATCGTTAGGTGGATAAGCGATAGCGCATTTATTACCTTATGTCAGATTTAACCTAAGAACGAGTGTTTGGCAAGGGCAGTTCTTGCCTACTTCCCTTAACTTTTTTTAAACCAATCAAATGTTTAATTTTAACTAAGCTTGTCCATCCTCAGCAGCATGTCGATCACTGCGACACGCTTTATTTTATGCATGAACATCTTTTTTAGATATACTTCGTCAGAATTTTGTTGGCAACTCTCGACCAGTCGAAATCGTAATTATAGAGTCAGTTGTCAGTCTCGACGTGATATGTTAATTGCTACAAGACAAACATCCATTTTTTAATAAATATTACGTATTTTATCTTCAATTTGTTATTCAGTTATTTCTGTGTCCGAATGGTTTCACTGATCTACACACAAACTAGCTCGTGGTTTCATTAAGTGAAGTGTAAGCATATGCATACGTATTTAGGAAACTTCCTCATACAATTCTTCAGATTTTTATTGTTTACGTCCCACACATTTGCCAACTGAGTCACTTCGCGATACTGAAACGTACCATATGATATTACGTAGTCAACGTTGTTTATTAACCATTGCAAGAAAGATAAACTTATTTTAGATTTCCTAAAAAAAGGATTGACTAAAATTAACAATACCATAGCAGTGATCTATCGTTGTAAAATAGGAAGCTAAAGGTTATTGCTAATTACAGACTTTCTCTGTGACAATCTATATATGTAATACGCAATGTCTGTCCGTTGCTACTTTCAATCTCGATAAGGGTAAAAAGTAGAAACTTGATATTTTGCACAGATATAGAACTCGCTGAGATGGAGTCATAGCCTTTTAAATTATTCTGATTGGTAACCTATGACCTGAACAACAAGGTGTCATAGGGAACGCAGTAAGTGATTGAAAATATTTTCGCAAAATTTTTAAAATCGCAAAATTTTATAAGCGCTTGCATAGGTAACAATCTAAAAAGATTAATTGATAATAGGGTGCTAGTTTGTTATAATGCTCTAAAGCGTGACAACATTTCCTGAACACTTTTGTCCAAACAAAGATGTCCGCAAAATGCCTTTTTGGGTCTACCGGACGTTCGGGTGCAGATAAACACTATATTATACGGGCTGATAGTTAGGGTAAACAAATTTATCCTTTACCAAAATGTTCCTTAGAGCTTAGTTTTTGAATTATTAATGAAAAAGTTAGAACAAAAGCCACAGGAGTGTTGGCTATGAGATGTTAACTGTGGTCGCCAACAAACAAAATGTAAAATTTCCACTCTTGATTTTTACGTTATCCTGATCCGTAAAATTATCTTCGTCGGTAGATTTATTTCTAATAATGGTAGCTTATTTTATAACGATATATTCGCCGATGCGTATTACCTTCTAGGTGCCCCGCAGATTTGTTTGTTCACAATTACGATGAATATTAGCTCAAAGACAACACTATGACTCAGGCGTACTTTTGTTAGTCCGCATTTTTCATTAATAATTCAAGAACTAAGCTTTAAACATCATTTTGGTAAAGAAAAGACTTATTCAGTATCATTTTAGCTACTATCCCTGCAATTATCCTCATCTGCAGCCATGCACCTTGCATACAAAAGTAGACATGTATATATTTGAGTGAAGCTGATTTGATAAAAAAGTATTGTATTTTTACCCGACATAGATCGGTAGTACAACTATTAAATGCAATATTATTTATAGAAATATTGAATACGAATACAGAATACAAAATAAAACGGAAACAGAATAGATGAACAATCTACACAGAAGTTATCGTAGAATGTCATAGACAACGTTGGAAAGATTGTATTAATTGTACAGCCGATAGGTGGACATAATGCAAGGGGTGGTAGCTGAGGTGATTCTAAACAACTTTTTCCTTCGCAAAGATGTTGGTCAAGAATTCGTTAATTCGGTAAGAATCGGCGGAACGGCACAGCAACAATGATCTACTTCCGTTGCAACTGGAGTGCTTGTAGGAAAACGGTCCTATTTAAATAGTTTGTACGATTTTTAATATAAAATAGACAGAAATTGATAAGTTTATCAGTTATTAGATAAAAAATCTTCTTTGTTGAATAGAAATTATTTATCCCTTGAAAGAATTTATTGCTTTGTACTTTCATGACAAGTGACAAGAATAGTTTTCACTTTATTGTTTATTTCTTTCTACTAGCGAGTACAAGTATTGGGCAAATTCGATTTACTCGGTTGAAGTTAATAAAGAATAATTAGCTTATCCCTTTTTCGTGATTAATGAATAATTATACTTAATTATTTGATTTAATTTTGACGTAACGACTCTTCAATAAACAGTTTCATCGTCGCGATGCAAACGCGCTTGTTCACGATCTCAATCGACCGTCATGCTCAAACCCATCGCTTTCGCGGTTGAGCGTGAGCTGTGATTGATCACCATTTTTCGTTAATAATTCAAAAATGAAGCTCCAAACTACATTTTCGCTAAGAAAAAAATTGTTTCGATTCACCTTATTTACTACTTCTGCAATTATACTCATTTGTGGCTGAACTATGTATAAATGAAGTTATGCTTAAAAAGTATTTCATTGTCCAAAAGTGGTTACTAATTTATCGAAGTATAGACAGGGTTACTTAATCGTATACGAGGTCTTCTTGTCTTGCTTCGAGACCAGTGGTATAGATAACCGATCATAATCGCGCAGTGTACGACTCGCCTACCCGAAACGCAGATAATCGCGTCCTTTTTCAGTTTATGATGACGTCAATTTTCGTGGTCCCATCCTTCTGAAGAGCTCATTTTAAAGGAAAAGCTTCAAGGAATATGACCATATATTTTTTATTTAAACTCCCCATGCTCCCCTCATTGAAAAAAGCACAAAGAAGAATTGATTTAAAATTTTCGTTATTATAAAACAAATTGACGAAGTCAAAAAACTACTTTATAATTCTACTTTATAAAAGAAATATTTTTGAACTTTTACAATTTTTTAAAAATTCTGGAAAAATTCACAAACACGTACGCCATAGAGCAGAATATTCCAGATTTTCTTCAAAATTTTCCGTACGGCACAACAAAAGATATAAAACTTAAACTATAAATTGCGTTTCGCTTGAACTACCATTCAAGTAGGGCTAGTGGTTTGATAGTTGGTAAAAATGATTTTCTTTGAACAGTCTATTAGCTAATATGTTCATTGAGTAATTTGGTCTAAAGGCACTTTTGACCACCTTATCCGGCTATACCCTTTATTGAGAATCTGGTGCGCGGATTTGTCTCTGAAAATATTAATGTAACATCTAAAATATTACGAAAAGTAACGAAATTTTAAATCAACTAGTTTCTTAGTAAAGAGAACAAAATATTATGATGGCCAAGCAATATTTTAAAAGTTTTCAAACACCACTTTAATGGATATATCTGTTTCTATGTGGACACGTCAGATTATTACGAATAATAGCAAGTATTAGCTATCAGTGTAATAATAAGCGGAAAATGTTATTTATATCACCCAATTATCGTTTGTTTTTTTCTGTTAAGTAAATCAATTTCGGCGAATTTATAAAATGGAAATATAATAATTTGACTTTCCTTCAAATGCTGAACTTTGAACTTCTGATATAAAACCAATCGTGACGTGATTACTGAATTGTAAAGTTTCCTGCTAACGTGTTTTTTCTCGAAGATTTAAAAATAATGGGATTTAAGATTTGAAGATTTAGAAATTAAGGAATCTGGAAATCTGAGAATTTAGTAATTTGGAAATTTAGAGATTTGAGGGTTTAGAAATCTGGAGATTTAGGAATTGAGGGATTGGGAAACTTCGGGATTTCGGATTTGGGGATTTGGGCATTTGAGGGCTTAAGGATTTGGAAACCTCATGATCTCAAAATTTAGAAATTTTTTAATTTTTAAATATGAGAAGATTTGAAAACTTGAAAATATGAAAATTTATGATCTTGATAATTTTAAACTTTGGAACTTGGAAATTCTAAACTTTTGAAGTTTGGAAGTTAGAGATTTTAAGATGTGCAAATTTAAAGATGTATATATTTATATTTTTAAAGATTGTAGAGTTTAAAGATTTAAGGATTCTAAAATTTAAGAATCAGAAAATTTGGTAATCAGGTTTGAAAAATTCAAAATTAAGAGTTTAGAAAGTCAGAAATATATTAATAAAAAATGTATAAATCTGGGTATTCTCCAAATGTGGAAATTCAAATGCCTTTTCAATTCCTACACGTAAAACTCTACTCACAGAGTGCATTTTCAGATTAGACCCAGTTGACATGCCATCCCCATATCCGCAACGCTACTCGTGTGTCGCTAATCTCTGCGATAAACCATTGTATAAGTAGACCTACCATGAAGTTCAAGAGAACAATTGTGTATTATTTTCGCATCCGCCAACCAATTACAAGGTTAAGTTTGTAATATTGTAACATTACTCGTTGTGAAATAAAATTTGTCTACACGTGAATTTAACGTATTCTTATTAGTTTGACGATAGTGTGCTTATTATTTTACATATTACTTCTCGAAATTTACAGTAACGCGACAAAAAAAATATACAGTTATTCCCAGTTAAATTCGTACACCGAGTGCGTCCAATTTTGATTGAAAATTGCACTGTTCAAAGGTAATGACATTTTAACACATTACAATATTCCTTTAGTGTCACTGCTTACTCTTATGTAAAGAAGAAACCGTATTTTGCCAAATGTTTAAAACAGAATGAATAATTTTAGTAACACCTATGATTCATACTACTATTCGTACACCTACAAAATTATTTAATAAAAGCGACTGTCATATAAAAAATAATGTACATCTGATTCAAATAACGTATTTAGGTGAATCATCTACAGTTATACATCCACATGTATATATTAGGTACTGACACGTATGCTCGGTTGTGGGTGTTGCTGTTTCGTATACATACTTTTTTTAACTAGACATACTACCATGATAAAAAAATAAGGTGAATTTTTCATTTAAACTTCGCGGGTACTATGAAATCATGAAATTATTCTTTTTTGTGGATTAATAGTACTGTCTTTGACATCTATGCATAGTTTTATGTCAATATATTCAATTGCTGCAAAGCTACGCGTTTTTTTTTAAACATGCAAAAGTGAGTTTTTCGATTTTTACTATGTCTGATTCTGTTGAGCAAAGAATTTGCATCAAATTTTGTTTGCGGAATGAATATTCTGCCGCGGAAACGTTGTGGATGTTGCAGAAGGCCTTTAGTGACAAGGCTGTATCGCAAAAAAGTATTTACAAGTGGTACAAACATTTCAAAGAAGGTCGAGTCCGAGTTCAAGACAAATAGCACTCCGGATGAACCATCAACATGTACTGATGAATGGCACGACAAGGAAATCAAAGATTTGGTGCTTGGAAATCATCGATTGACAATTAGACATCTTGTTGATGCTGCGGACATTTCATTTGGATCAACTGAAACCATTTTAAAAGATGTTTTGTGCCTCAAACTCGTAAATTCCGCGTGGAACGATACTGCACCGTCCCACACTGCATTGGTTCTTCGAGAGCATTTCACCAAAAAATCGACCCATATCGTTCCACAACCACCGTATTCGCCTGATTTAGCACCGTGCGACTTCTGGCTGTTTAACAAACTCAAAAGACCGTGTCTGGACACCGTTTCGAATCGTCTGATGAGATAAAAGCCAAATCGAAGAAAGTATTGAAAGCCATTCCGGAAAAGGACTTGTTTGACTGTTTCGAAGATTCGAAAAAACGTTGGCATAAGTGCATTGTGTCGGATGGGGAGTACTTTGAAGACGATGAAATTGCTTTAGAAGAATAAATAAAGACTTTTTATTTTATAAACAGGTTTACCTTATTTTTTTATCACAGTAGTATATAACCAGATATATAAAATATTCAATCAGCAACTAACGAAAACGCCATGTTAATGGAAAGTATAATTAGAAATTTTGTTGAACATGTTAAAAATTTATTTGACTTTGTAAACTATATCAGAAAAAGAATTCATAATCCCAATGTTATTTTCCCATCTCAAATTTTCGATTAACTGAATTCAAATTTCGATTGTTTATTCAGTTCTGCCAAAGTTAGCAAAAGGTTCACACTTTTTACTCTAAATCACAATAGAAAATATTCAGCATTTATGTGAATATTTTTGTCGGTTTATTCTGTGACTCATTCAGTAACGTGTATCATAAAAATTCCCATAATAATTGTAAAACAATATAAATAAAGCAAAATTAATAAGTAACAACTATCTTTATAAATTGGATCATCCAGTGTTTGAAATTAGTGCAACAACTAAATAATTTCAGTACAAGAACTTTCGTCCTGAATGGAACAATTTTAATTAAATTATATGAGCCAGAAACGTGGATTTATATTGCGTCGAAAACAATACAACTAGCTACAAATGTACTCTGTAATTTTCTCGGCCGTGTTCACCATCGAAACGAGTACATGTTATAAACAAGAAAAAACTACGAGTTTTATATCAACGTATAATTTACCGGTTCCAATTGGCAGACCATTCCGAATGTAATACTACAATAAAGCATATAAATTACAAAGAATTATAAAATATCCGGACTAATTAAATCCAATTTACGTTTATTGTTAGAATCAAAATCTAATTTAAAGACAAGCGATATCACATTAACGGTGGAATATCATAACGATTCAATTTTCTCTACTTCGGTAAACGTGATAATTGTATCTACGGTAATTGCACTTATCTGTTACAAATATATTTCATAGTCATTACAAATATATTTCTTTATATTTATTTATAAAATGTGATCTAACTTTACCCACTTTTAATTTTCAGTTCAGTCTAAGAATATTAGATATTTTTTGTATTCTTTACATCTCGCTATAACAATTTCTCTATAAATCTAAAACTAAAATATACCACTCTATATATCTACAGGAAAAAATTAAACAGAATAATAACCTTGACCACATGTTTCAAAAGTTAAGAGGAACTTGATTCTGCATAGTTAAATAATAACCATTCTGTTTATTTTTGTTCCAAATTCACGAAGAAACACATATTACTATGTGTAGTACATTGAAACATTAATTTGTCCCTATGGACACTTAGAAAGAAATATAAATATAAATCTCGTTTATTTCAGATATTGTCTCCTGTATATTTATAACACTGCAAAATGAAGTTCATTGGAATACTACTTTTACACATACTCTATATAAATGCTAGTAGCATCAGTCACGGGTAAGTTATAGTTTATTACAAAGCTAGAACAATAATACCAAGTATAATTGATAAGTAAGAATATTTCACAGATAATATCCAAAATAAACATATATGTATACCGTGTATGTCTGGTAAGTTGGCATGAGAACCGATACCAATCACATACCTCCTGGTTGTCAATTTACCGTCTCGCACTATTAATTTCAACTGTTCAGATGCGAAATGCACTTGGTTAAAAAAATTTATCTTTTTCTAACCACTTCTTTGTAAAAATGGTTCGCTTTTTTTAGAATATTTTAACTTACTGAAACTATCTATATTCACGGTTACTCGTGTTACTATTCGGACACTGTACTTCAGTGTTTGTTATTATATATAAGAAAAAACGATATTTAGGGTGTTTTGGACCACTCGGGTCACCCGATTTTCCTGTGCACCCGACATTCTTGAGAAAAGTGTTTCAGACGAAAGTTAGGGTTTTATGCGATGCATTCGATAGTAGTGAAAGTCACATGTAATTTTTGTAATAGAACGTTCCTTTTTTTATTGCATATTTATAGCCAATCTCGACAGTTTTGCAAACTCTATAATGAGACTGCTTTTTACACTTTTTTCGTTAAGCACTTTACGAGTTACATGTAGTGTTTGAAGGTTACCGTACCGCCGGCATTACTATTATACAGGATGTGTCATTTAAGTTGACATTATAAAAAATCTCGAAGACGTGTGATTTATGGAAAACAGACTGACACGTGTTCTTTAGTATTTCGAGTGGGGAGTCAAATGGCATTACTAATTTTTTAATGCATGGGCGTCTTCAAGGTTATTTCAAGGTCATCTTATCTTTGTTTATCATAAACCCATATTTCTTATTCCAGAATCATATTCTACGTGAAAAAATGTACGACTTTTGTTTAATACATTTTGTTGTAAGTTCAATATTGAATTTTGAAATTTTCTAAATTTTATATTTACAAATTTTCAAATATTCCAATTTTTAAATTTAGTAATTTCGAAATATGAATATTCAGAAGTACAAAAATATAAAGATTTTCAAATTCACTAAGAAACTCTTAAATTTATAAGCCATAGAATTTTATTGAACTTAGAAACTTGAAAATTTTCGAATCTGACAATAACGGTTTATTAAGTTTAGAAATTGAAATACTTTCAAGTGTAACAACCTTGAAAGTTATAAACATTTTGATTTTCATATAAGAAAAATTTGGAAGTTGAAAAATTTGAAAATTTAAAAACGTTCTAAAGAAATTCGGAAACATAGAAATTTGAAGATTTGAAAAATGACAAATTAAACAATTTTTTAATTTTTAAAGTAAAAATATGGAAATTTAAAAAAAAAATTGAAAACGAATAAACACTGGCAGACTTCTCTCTCTGGAGCTGTTCTTATCCAGAATGATGTTCTCGAGTCTACTCCTTTTTTCTATAGCAGCTCATTATCGCATTCATATACGATTGTTTAATTAATATATCCAATTTAATTTTAGGCACGTTAGGCCTATAGGAAGCACACCTTTTTTCTCTTATAATTATCAGATATCTCAACTGACGACAAAAATCTCACAGTTGTCACACAACATATCATCACTTGATAAGATCAAAACAGACATAGACAATATCAATGCCAAAACGAGCAGAATTGAACAACTCATTTATCAGGTATTACATTACTAATATCTACAAATACCTATTGGCACTTGTAAATAATTCAACTTGCTAATAATTATTGTACAAAATTATGTTTTATATTATCCAATGGAATACTATATACTGCTCAAATTTGAAGACATGCGCGAATGTACTATAATATCGTAATGATGTGCTTTTTATCAATTTAGAAAGATGAGAATGCAAAAAGAGACGTGCAAAGAATTATTTCTACTGTGGAAGGTACAAAAAATCAGTTAAACGGGAAACTTATATATATTGAAAATAAATTAAATATGATAAACAGCACGGTCTTTTCAACATTGTCACGAATCGAATACGCATTATCATTTAATGCTACGAAAATAAATTACCCAGAACCAGTGGTCACAAGACCAGCGCAGATTTTAAAATCTGAAACAACAGAACTGAAAGATATGGTAGCTATTCAAGCAAACATAATACAGGGACTCTCTGATCGTGTAAGTACATACATAGTGATATACAGGGTCTGTCCGGAAAGCAATGCAATTTGTTCGTTTCCGCCATTTTTCCTGGTCCGAACATGTTCGGACTTGTTGGAATATGTGGAGGGGACTCTTCATATCTTTGCAACCTCAACCTGATCCGCGCTTCGAAATCGTCAGAATCGTAGTAAACGTAAACCTATTATTTGTGCCCGTGTCACGACGCGTAATGGAGAAAAATATCGAACAACGTTATGCGATTAAATTCTGCGCTAAGCTGAATAAAAGCCTCGCCGAAACCAATCAAATGATTAAGGCGGCATACGGAGTCTCTGCTCTTTCCTATTCTCAAGTTTCCAAATGGTTAAACTTGTTCAAAAACGGTCGGGAAACGTGGAGGATGACTTCTGCTCTGGACGGCCGACAAGCACCACTATTGACGAAAATGTTTCCCGTGTCCATGAACTTCTTAAGAGTGATCGACGACTGAGTGTTCGAATGATCGCAGAGACTCTCAACATATCGAAAACAACTGTGCACAACATTGTACTCGAAAAGAGATCGCCATTACGTGGCAGCTGCACCACGACAACGCTCCCAGCAATACCGCTCTGCGCGTTCAAGAATTTCTAGCCAAGCTCAGCTTGGTAACGTTACCACAGCCCCCTTACAGTCCTGACATGGCTCCAGCAGATTTTTTCCTGTTCCCGAAGATCACGTCTGCCTTCAAAGGATTCCATTTTGGAACCATAGAAGCGATTCAAACCGCCGTGACGAAGACATTAAACGAGGTCCCCATTAACGCCTTCCAGGATGCGTACCGTGCATGGAAAAGTCGCTGGCAAAAGTGTGTTGAAGCCCAAGGGAAGTACTTTGAAGAATTTTAAAGATTTATATCAATAATATAAATACATTTTTTTTACGTACCTAATTGCATTACTTTCCGGACGAACCATGTATAGTGAGTCACTGCTAAAATCAGACACGACAATTCGTTTGCTAGCTTTTGACTAAAAAATGCACTGCATAAATATAAATGCACAGCATTATTATCCGTGTGGAAAAGAAATCAAATTTTATCAAATATTTGACACATGATGGATACGTATGATGATGTGTACGGAATGTGCTGATAGACAAAATCGTGCACCTGTAAGAACCGTTCCACACATCTTCTTTTTATTTCGAAATTTTGAATAAGCGGCTCTTATAGATCTTTATGTGTTGAATATGCATTAGTAAACTGTTTCGTTTTAGTATTCGTAGTTTTTTAAAAAATTGAAATTACAAAAGAAATTAAAACTTAATCTCCAAATCCCTAGAATTCTGAAGTCTTCAAATTCTTTACCCATCCCCACATTGTCGTGCCCACAAAAATCCCAAAAAATCATACATTTCGTAAGGAAGGCGGCTCTGTTCCTAACTACGCTTTTCAAATAAAATGCTGTGTGTAATTATGCAGATACCTGAATTATAAAATCAGACTTTGTAGCATCCTCCGTCGTTATATAGAAAATAATTCAAGGTAAAATCCTTTAAGAAATATATCTTCTTCGTCTTCAATTCTTGGAACAACGAATTTACATTTTTGTTTAAAATTTCCTTTTCTTGTCTCTCTTGTACAGAGCAACGTGGAGTAAGAAAGAATTGTTGGCGTTTTCTAATTTTGTCGCATGAGGCCCTCAATGTCACTTCAGAATTAGCTTATTACTCCACTATCCCCTATAATTTATAATAAAAACACGTTGAATTAAAATGTATTGTAGGTCAACTTTGTTCGTGCACAAATCCAGGAATTCAAAACTTCATTAAATACGGTAATGTATGGCATCGAAGACGTGGGACATCAATTAAATAGACCAAAATGTAATTTGACGTGTAATATTGCCCCGTACTGTGCAATATTACCACCAGTAAAAGATATGTTGGTTAATATTTCTCAACAAATTCAACAGTTATCAAGGTATCGTATTACTATCTTAATAAGTTATCTATTGTTCTATACATCACACTTGTTTTGTTTTCATGAAAATAATTATGGAGAATAATATTGCTATGAGCAGCCCAAGTAGCTACCGACGAATTTGCCAGCATAAGAGTGTGCGTCATGAAATTAGAAAATTTAGAAATCTAATAGTTTAGAAATTCAGAAATTTAAAAATATAAAGACAGAAACTAAAATGTAGAAATATAAAATATAAAAATATATACAAATATGTTTTAATTTTTAAATTAAAATGTTTGGTAACATGCAAACGCAGAAGATTGGAAATTTAAAAATGTCAAAGTTACAAATTAACCATTTTTATAAGAAATTTGATGATCTGAAAGTTTGAAAATTTAGAACGTGGAAAACTTAAAAATATCCAACTATCAAATCTACAGTACAAATTTGACAAGTTAGAAGTTTAGAAATTCAAAAAATTCAGCATTCGAAAACTTCGAAAATTTTCAATTTACAAACGTTAAATAGTTTGAGAATTTCGTGAATTAGAAACTTAAAGATATCAAATTTGAGAATTTGTAAATTTGTAAATTCGTAAATTCGGAAATTTGAAAATCAAAAAATCTATTAATGTATAAATTTAAAGTATTGGTAACGTTTCAATTTCAATAACACATGCCCTACTGCACTCGAACATATTAATTATTTAAAAATAAGAGGTACTGAAAATTAATTCCTATTATTTAGAGTTCGTGATATGCAAACTATACAAAATGAAACTTTAACACGTTTGAAAAATAAAGAAAACGTTGTAAAAAACGGTTTGGGAAAACAAATTACTGATTTGAAAAAGAAGTTACCACCAAATCGAAGCAATCAGAATGTAGGAGAACTTAGGTAATATTACTTAATAAGATATTTTTATATGTCGTAGATTAATTACTATTTTTTAGTCCAACCACAATTGCTTATGATATCCATATTTAATTATTTGCAATATCCATCTATAATTTGCCGAATTATATACTACATGTTTATTTATCTAAGTCATATATGTATTACGTTCAGCATTATATTCTTTATATCTATATTTAGAAAGTTTCTCAATATTTTATTCATTCTGTTTTCTCATACGCCTCTGTTTAGTTCAGTCTCTTTTTTTTATTTATTGATAAATCATGCCATATTGATTTTCATAAAATTACATAAAAAATTTTTGGTAACAACATTCGACATGCATCTGCATATATGAACATAATAAGTATCTACATAAGTATAAAACCAATAAATAAATGCATATACATGTTCGTTTATCTGTTTATTACAAATAATGGCTACAAACTATTTTGTTAATATAAGATTATTGCAAATAATTCGATCAATATCATCAGCTAGTAATTAAATAATAATATTTCCTTGTATAGAAATTGATAAGAAATATTTGCTAATTATATTTGAAATTACAGATTATGCAGCATAAATAATGCCTCAAATATAAATCAAAATGATTTTCAAAGACTGTTCACTCAATTGATATTAATGAATTCGGATATCATAGATAATAACAGGAAAGTTGATGATGGAGTTCAGAAAATTCTTTCAGAAATAGGACTTTTAGTGAAAGGAGAAGCTTCAAATATTAATGCTAATCTTATTCGAAGATATAATGACATATCAAATAATATTGCGAAGGAAGAAGAAACAATAGTGTCACATTTATCTATTAAAATGGAACGGGAAATAAATCAGGTAACAATTAATTCTGATAATCGAATCAAATATTATTCATCGATTATGTGAACATATCGATGGGTTATACCTTCATGGATTTTTATGATTATCTTTTCAACTGATTTGTTATTGGAAAATAATTAAATTAATTTGCTATTGAAAAGTAATAAAAATTCGAGGACAAAACTCAACGTCCGTCAGAAACATGAAATATAATATTGTTCAAATGCATCGCCACTATACCGATATAGTTGTATCTTCATCGGTATTGTCATATAACGACGTTTGAAATTAGGTTTTTGAACAAAATTTGTCAGTTCGTTCGAAACGTTTGTAACACTTCTTGAATACATATTCTGCTAAACAGGAAGTCAA
Organism: Megachile lagopoda; assembly: GCA_036983795.1. Taxonomy (NCBI): domain Eukaryota; kingdom Metazoa; phylum Arthropoda; class Insecta; order Hymenoptera; family Megachilidae; genus Megachile; species Megachile lagopoda. The sequence goes on from CM072793.1 coordinate 1,077,065, forward strand.
ATCTTCTTCTATGTTGCTTAGGAAACAGTTATTAATTAATCAGAACGATAATCAAGAAAATTCATGAAAACGTTACACACCTATAGATTAACCCTAAATTATTTGTTGTATTGATGTTTATTTTCTTGTGGAAGGTGCTGCAAGGAATATATTTTATACGTGAATATATAACAAATGTAAAAAATGCAACCGTGCCGAAACATTAGGCAACTCATCAGAATACAACTTCTACCATTACTGGAAACCGAAGTAAGAAAATTTGAGGAAAATAAAAAGATCAAACATGAAGGCCGATAACTAAATTATTTGTTGAATTAATTTTCACTAGTGAAGGACAAATTATATCTGGTAAAAACGGGATTAGTCAACAATGTATATAATGTTAACGTATTTGAACGCAATGTAATAGATGCAGCCAGTTTAAAAGAATAAAACAAATTTTTGAAGATCAAAAATTACCAAAAAAATTCTTACCACTGGAGTAATTGTAATTTACATTTGGTGCACGTTATTAACGCTCACGAGGGTGCACAACGCATGTATTTATTAGTGATCCTACAGGAAATGAAATGTGTCCACATTTTTTATTAATACTATATTGATCTAAATAAGATGAAAGGCGGAGACAGATCATTTATTCAGAAGGAGTTTCATCGTCTAATTAAAGAATGGCGGTGGTAAAATTCAAATCTATTTGTATGAAGACAAATTTATATGATAAAATAGCGCAATAAATATTGTTGCCTACCTACTACAAAATAATAGTATTTCCACTCTTAATCCTTAAGGTAAGATCACCAGTAGTTGACACTGTACCAGTACTTGACACTTTTTTAAAAAAAGTAAATAAATAAGGAAACCACAAGTTGGAATACATTAAACCTTATTAATCTGTATACTGTCGCACATCAGCTGCTTAATTGCGAACTACTGCGCATATCCGCCATTCAAAAGTGTCATATCAACCGATTAATCAAACTTGCGCACGGCTCTTACGATTTTTCAGTGTTTTCTTATATAAATCGCTAAGGTTTGGTTAAAATGTAAGTATTGCAAGTTTGTATTATTTAATCATTGTAAATAAAAAAGACATTCGTTTATGTTGTTTGCAACTCAAAAAGAGGTTTATTTATTAAAATTGGCAACAAACAATGCTAAATTGTTTAAATTCACTCCGTGTCAACTATTGAAACTTGTAATCGTCTATTATTCAGTAGTTGACATGCGGTGTCAACTATTAAATTACTACGTATCAACTACTGACTTTGTTCCTCTGTCATTTTTGAGATGCCTTCTACGCAGGATAACTTCATAAATTATACAGAAGTGACTATATTTTTGTATTTTCCTACGAAAAAGAGTTGTTCCCTGGAGTTATAATTGCTGCGTCTGAAACGACTGCAACCGTTTCAACAATGGCAAAGTGTGATAGACTGTGAAAGTGGCCAGAAAGAATGGATAAGCTAGATTATGAATAGGAAACAGTGCTGTTTCGTATCAACGAACCCATTAAAATGAGTAGAACCAGAAATGTGTATTCAGTTACCAAACTAAGTTAGATTTTTTGTGAAAGTAAATTCTATTTACTGAATATTTTTTTTGTAAACTTACTCAAGAATAATATTTTTTAAACGTTCAATAAAATTCTGTATTCATACATTATCAAGACTAGTTCATTAATTGGATTTTCTCCCTATGCCAACTACTGACACAAAAGGATGTCAAGTACTAAATTTTTTGTTTTCGCTGGGTGTCAACTATTGAATCAAATTTTATGTTTAGAAAAAAAAGAAAAAAAATTTACAACCGCCATCAGGAATGAATACTTGTAATATAATAGAAGAATAGTTTGTGCAGCGACTGCTAATCATAAATTTCCCATAAAGTGAACTTCGCCTGAGCTATGTGAACAATTAGACAAAAAATTCCTTAAAGTGTCAACTACTGGTACCTTCACCTTACCTTATTTTGATTCGTAGAATTAATCGGCAGATTTATGCTTATTAATAATGACGTATTTTATAACTGCACCTTGGCTGGTGTGTTATCAATGCGGCAGAGATTTGTTTGTTGGCAATCACGATCAATACCAGCTCATAGTCAACATTATGAGTTAGCGTTATGCGTACCTACTCTTATTAGTCGGTATTTTCCATCAATAATTCAAAAAGTAAACCTTAACGATCATTTTCGTAAATGAAAAACTGGTTCAGTATCATCCTAACTATCAACACCTACAACATGATTGTATCAGCACCTAACATGAAAGTTACATGATTTTTTATGCTTATTAATTGAAGTATGTTTCGCTCATTACGCGAAATCCTGTTTCTCAATATTTGAAATTCGTCAAACAATAGTTAAATAACATTTGTATGTTTCAGGAATAATAATAGACCAAATGTATGTCATCCACTGAGCGAGCGGAAGTAATTTCAATCAATAAAATACTTATACACATACGTGTTAAATTCTTACTACCGATATGTACTTACTACCGATCTGTTCTTACTACTGCCCAAGTCTCTTACGCGAATTAGAATGTGTATTTAAAAAGAGTACCGTTATAGGTAGATCAAGAATGGGATGTAGGAACTCTAAAGACGTTCCAAACGATTAAACGTGTCTAAAATTATTCGAAAGCCAAAACTTGATTATTGTTGTTTTGACGACAAGTAATGTTAATAATGACAAAGTACAATAATCGTAGGTTAGTAAAAAACGCTTTTTTGGAAAAATGGGAGGTGAATAAATTTCTCTTATAAAAACTTGCGTGTTTCCTTCTCGCGAAATTTTAAGGGTAAATTATAAAGTCGGGCTCTTTACCGACCTAAATTATTATGCAAAAAATATTTGACAAGAGAAATCATGACAAAATATTGCTTCTTGGCTTCAAAATCCTGACAAAACGAAATCGCATTTTTGAAAACCAAATGTCAGCTATCGCTGTCTCTCCTGACCAAAACAACATAAAATAAACAGTGATCGCTGGAGCTTATCAATTTTCTGCTAGAGTCGCTAAAAATCGTATTCAGAGTCACAGAGTAGAGATACCAGAGGCGACACTCTCTGTCGGCACCTTTAATCTCTCGAAACCGCAGTCCCTTTAAATTGGTTGTACAAACGAGCGGGAAATTTAAATCAAGCAAATCTACTTTCATGACAACCTCTAATAATGTGGAATATATTTGTAAGAAATTTTCTGTATATTACTAATATTGTCTTTCGAAATATTTGCATCAATTTTACGATGTTGAAAAGTTGAAAAAGAAAAGAATATACGAAAATAATTATTCTACAAAATATATTTGAAGAATATGTATTATGGAAATGATTATTACGAATAACTTATAAGAAAATGAAAAATTATATATCACAAGAAATTACAGATGAACGTGTTACAGAGATATGGCAAAATATTTATTACAAATAAATTACTGTTGAATGTGCACGTTTAAACTATTCTTTTTCGACCGCCATATTTGTACACTGTGCACATGCGCATCCCCGATTCATTTGACTTGGGCATTTAAATTTGTTGTGTCTTCTGTCTCTCTCTAGGAAGTGGGTTTCCTTGTCTAACTTCTTGTTTATACCTACTGTTGGTCAGAGTATTCGTTCATCAGAGCTGACCTTAAATGTAAGAGCAATAACTAACAATATATACCTTTAGCCAATGGTAACAACATGTACTAACCTGTCAGCTTTGCAGAAGTCACGCGATTGCCATTCGTTAATGCTTTTATTCGCTCCTGTTTTCAGTTCCCACCGCTTTAGTGGCGCTGTTATTTCATTCTGATATGTATTGATAATGTCGCATGTAATATGAACATGTTAAAGGAACTACGTACTCTACGAAACATGAGAGAGAAACATTTGAATTGAATAATAGACCTACTGAATATTCGCTATTTTATACAAGTGAAACAATCTTACAGTAATCATCTTACTCATATTTTTTAAAAGTTAAAACTGATTTGAACACTCTCTGCTCATAAATAATGGTAAGTATATTATTATTTATTTTTCATTCTTTTCTTTTGTTGTATTTTTTAAACATAATGAGCATTTAAAGCCTTTGTACAAGATTGTCCGTGACATGAAAATTTAATAGTTAATAAAGTTCTGGAGTTTCAGAAAGTGGAGACAGAAAATTTAATGGCCGATAGGCGTATTTTATATTTCGTCAGTGGTAATTCGCGTGAACCCGAGAGATTTGCAACGGTTCTCGACCACTGAATTGTAAATTCTGCAATTACCGACCGAGACAAATTTTATGCATGACGCATCAAGGTAGTAAACAGAATCACCGAGTAAAATTGCGCGCATTGATATTTCAGTTCACTCGGTTCTCAATAGAGGACTAATACGATGTAATTTCTCGCTAGTAATCAAGTTGGTAAAATTTAAGATATAAGCAAGATGGGAAGAAATTTTACCAGGAGTTTAGCGAGTGAACACTACGTGCCTAGAAGGCAACAAAGTTGTTCGTGGTAACCTAACCGTAAAATTGTTTCCTCCCCTGTTTCGTTACAGTTACATCGAGGGAACGGTTGGTTTGTTCGCCCTTCTTCCAATAAAAAAAAATCCTTGTAAGGGTATTCTCGCTTAAACTCTTATTTTTGAGGAACTTTTATATAGTAAATATTCCTTTTATAAACATATTTTTAACGAACTGCACCATCGTTTTAAAAAAAATTGGGTTCTAAAATTCTTTCATTGTCCGTAAAAACATTTATTTTTAGTAAAGAAGATGAGTAATATACTGTAGTTAATTTTGTTGTGTTTGTTGCAGCGCCACTTTCTGTTTAAAGTGACAAGGAACTGGAGTTACAGATGGTCACATAACCCGTGCAAACATTTACCAGCATATTCCTAAAATATACAGATGATGTTGCGACGAAAGGTGTAAGGGAAAGGGAACACTGTAACAGCTTGACTAAATTCCATCTAAATTCAAAACAGCAGTGAACTAGCTACCAACAGCTGCATATAAAGCACTTACCAATGGCAGCTATTTAGGTTAGCTAGTCCGCATTACAATAAATCACCGCACATATCAATCCCTTCAAATTAAATTGAAGTTGTGTGATTATGAAAAGAACGAATATTACTTATAATGATGTTTGTTCATATACAAGGTATCCCACAAAAGTATACTCACATTTTAACTGATTATTAAGCGTATATTTAACTTCACATATTTACGAGTCTAATAGAATAAATTAACAAAAGAATTATTGAGTAGATTACAAAATGAGGCCTTTTTTCTACAAATTGCTTACACATCCGTGCGTGTTCGCAAATGTTGAAGAATATATATTTTTTTGAGACACCCTGTATTTTTTGGTACGTATTGCGAGATTCGAAAAATGAGTGGGTGTATAAGAAGTAAAAAATGTTTTCGCTATGCGTGATGCGGCGTTATCGTTTTGCAAAATCACTTGCGTGTCTTCTAGCCGAATCTGGACACTTTTCCATCAATGCATGCTTTAAACTGATTGTTTGTTGATAGTAGCGATCGGTATTAACTGTTTTCGTGTATTAACTGGTTTCAAAAGCTCCTGATACATCACACCCGTCTGATGCCACCAAATGCTTGGCATTGTCTTCCTTCCGAAGTGATTCGGTCTTGCGGTCAATGTTGATAGTTGTCAACCCATAACTTTTTGCGTTTTGTGTTCCTAAAGTAGGACCAAAACATGCGTATTGCGATAGGACATAATCATCGTAAGTTTTCACAAGAAACTCGCGTTTTCCTTCTAATTGAGCACGAAAAGCAGAACACGCCGCAACTGCTCTTTATTTAGTCTGAAACGAGACATGTCTACCACAAAAATAAAATATGACGCTAACTCGAAATCGTCAGAACGTCGACGGCGTTTTGAAAGGTATTGTCTTAACAACTGGTGAATTTTAATAACCATAAATAACCATCCCATATTCCAACAGCAACAAAATAACATAAGTGTTTAGACTGTGAATACGTCCTTGCGACTAGTGCAATCCAACGCAGAAATTGAGAATTATTAACCGGTACACCTGGCATATACGCATGTTAGGATGAGTAAGCAAAAGTTAGAAAAGCAGAAGAACGAATGCGAGAAAGAGAGAGAGCTATTAGATAAGAAAGAATCGTGACTGATAAGTGACAGCATGCGACACAGAACGTGTGCGACTAACAGCATAGTTTAACTAAACTACATTTTAATTAACACGTTGACGACCGGGTATTTAAACTCCATCCTTTCGCGTAGGGTCGAGCATATTATAGACTTTTAACTCGAATAACATTACTGCACTAAAACTGGCTTATTCTGGTTATATTTTAACAGTTTTTAATAAAATAAAAAATGTCCCGTCCCCCGCAATATTCCTGATATTTATCTCCGTGATCGGTCGTCAACGTTCGGGCTGCTAAACACCGAAATTTCCGTGATCAGTCGTCAACGTGGTAAGATACGTTGTGCTTATCCACGAGACTCTCGATATCCCTACAATACTAGCTATGTATATGTATAGTAGTTCTTTACTTCAGTATTAGTTATATATTAGTACATTTTAATAATATACTTATGATAAGTTATTAGTATTAGTTCTGTTTTAATATATTTGAATATGTCGACTAATACTGTTTTGAACAAGCAACAATGCTTGCACGTTTTAAATGAACTACAGACAGAATTAGACACAATTGCGAAAAAGTATCGTACCGACGTCGAAACTATTCAAAAAATTAGGAACGCTGAACAAATGGATATCTCTGAAGACGAATGTTTACTTAAACGATACAAGAAATTGGCAACAGACGAATGGGTGTCTCGGAAATTGCTAAAGTGGTACAAAGAGCGACGAAAGGCAGGTAATCAGGTTACGGACATCGCAATGTTAGAAAAAGCTATCGAAATCAAAATATGTCACACATTTGCGGGCTATGAGGATTGCAAATTAACCTTCAGCTGGATAGCAGAATTTGAAAGAAATAATATCGTGCAGCTCAGTGAAGTTGAGGCAGACATGTTATTTGACAAAGTGAACGGCTTGATGTCGCAGAATCTACATATAGAAAATATTTATAATATGTCTGAAACTCGACTCTTATGGCAGGCACTTCCGATTAATACCTCAACAGGAGGAGAGCAAAAGATTGGGGACTACGATCTACAAAAAAATAGAATTACCATAGCATTGTGTGTAAATGCATCAGGCAAAAACAAAGTTCCGCCATTTTTTGTACACGATGACACAGAAAAACAACACTACTTATCCTTACGGTACAGATTTCACAAGGACGCAAAGATGGACCAAAAATTACTTATAGACTGGTTTGAAAACCATTTTAAACCATCTGCACAAAAATATCAAGAAAAAATACAAATACGCGGTAAAGTAGTTTTGTTTCTTGATGATCGTAAGACGCATAAAGTTTTGTCAGATTATCAAAAAAGTGAGAATTATAAAATTATATATATATCAACACGTACAGCGTCCATAATTCAACCTATGGACCGCGAAATTATTAAAATGACAAAAACATTCTTTCGATATGAGTTATTGGAATATGTAAAAAAATATGGAGTAGAAAATTTTAATGATTATGGTTTAGAGGATTGTGCTGATATGTTAAATAAATCGTGGGATAACATTCCCGTAAATATTATACAAAATGCATGGCTCAAGATTTTGCCATACCTTGATAATTATCATATTATCAATAAACTTCTTCCTGTGGAGGCCATGTATATCTATTTGAAAAATTTGGTTAGTAAAATCATTAAAGCAGAATGTACTGAAGATCATATCAGAAAATATATTTCCAAATGTGAAGAAGCGGAAAATGAAAATGAAGAGAAAACAAGTGATAGCATAATAGATTCCGAATAATATGTGGACTTCTTCTGAAAACAACTTGAAATATTTCTCCTAGAAAATACGATAAAACTGTGTATGTAGAAATTCCACGTCGAAATATTTACTCAAAACGAATCGTTATGAGCACAAAAAATTAATATTTCGTTAGTAAGAACGTTTTTTTTGCTTTTCTCACTTGGCTCAGCAAATAAACAAAAGTTAACAAAATTCTGAAGGATGTAAATTAGAAAAATTCTTCAGCCACGTTAAATATGAAGCTCATATGTAACTTTAATGTACAATTAATTTTATGAAGAATATTATACAGCTTTATAATTCTTGAATACATATATATTAGAAATATACTATTATTACTTTAAACGTAACTCACATTCCCTTTTCCTTTTTAATTAAGGTAATTATGACGTAAACGTGTTACACAATAAGTATTCATTAAGTAATTGCTATCCAAATTATGTCATGTTTGATGTAATTTGAATCGGAAAAACTTCACGGAAACAACTGAATATGTGCCGATGTCAACACACGAATTGGCATAATTGCATAATTGAACATTATGCAATTCGCACTACCTCACTCACTCTCGAAACATTTGACGACTGCCGTTGTTTTTGGCCCAATCGGCGTGCATATACTGCCTGTCCAGTTATGTTGAAAGCTGTCCGAAGATTATTATTGTCGCGATTATAACGTCTACTACTGTAACACCTAGTGCTTCAAGTGTTTTGTAGAAGGCGATACATTTAATAAAGTTAACAGTTACATATTGCAGAAGTAAATGTTTCTTACTCACATTTATAAATAACAGTGACTCTAAGTGCCTTATCGTCCGATACAGTTCGATATCGTATCTTGCAGTGACACTCTTCTTGAGGAATTATAGAGAGCAATTTCATATATGTATACTAAAGAATTTAGAAATACTAGCCACTTTTTGTCATTATGTAAATTTGAATACGTTAAAAAATAGGTTAAAAAAAGTATTAGTTATTTGTTATCCATTATTGTCATTGTTGTTTGTTGAAAATATATTATTGTTGTCCGTTAGTTATTGTGACAATTATTTTACACACTTCTCGTTATCCTAAACTAGTATACTGTAACTATGTGCTTTTCTCAAAAGACCAGTCCAAATTGGAGATTATGATTAACTGTACGACGTCTTGTTTCTAACATTGTTGAGATTCGAATCCTAATTATTCCACAAGAATGAAGACTTGGTGTATTGTACTTGGTTTGTACTGTGTACACAAATTCTGATGGAAATCCGAGTGACGTATGCCGTGGATCTGGGTATTCCTCAAAAGGTAACCGGAGCAAGCAATAAAGCCAAGGTGTACCTCGACATGACTAAGAAACTGCAAATAAAAGACTCTATTACCAAGATTAAATGTTCTGGTGTCAGATGTGAAATCAGATGTGAATAATAATAAACTAAAGGCACTAGACAAAATGTAACGACTCCTTCGCTGTTGTTGCTGCTACGGAAAAAACCTATTGTTTTGTACCTATAGAAAGTGTTCGACGAAACTAAATACGGTATATTATTGTACTGATAAAAACTTGGATCGAGGTCTAATCCTCTTGCTACGGTACTGTATTCTAAGACTTAATAATGGGCCTAGACACTACGATTTACGTACAACTTTTGTTTCACGGTGAGTATGGGGCGCAGTGTATATTAGATGAATAATATCGATTGACGGACTATAATTAACAAACAAGGTAGAAAAAACAGCAACGATCGAAAGATTGAATGCAAGCGCATAGAAGGATGTTTTGTGTATCATCTGGAGTAATTCTTCTCCAATTTATTAGAAACGAGTAGTGACAGCTTCAGTTTAAATACAAACCAAATAAAAACAATCCAGTAATCAATAACATTCAGTATGTCGCGCGAATTTAAAAATTTATTAAAGGGATCGCAAGTCTGAAATTTAAATATGATAACTTTATGGGCCATCATAACTTGTTGGTTGAAAGTTTAGTTTTAAAATAATTGTAATATGTACATCAAATTCGATTTCCTCCAATTGATAAACTATTTGTTGAATTTTCTGCACGATTTCATCTCATTTAAAGGAGATACGTCATAAAAATGCTGATAATGAATATTGGGTAACCATAGCACGCCTTATTGTTAGTACAAAGGAAAATATCGAATAAATAACTCGAAGTATACAGTATAAAAAGTTACATATAATTTAACGTAGAAATTGGAACAGAAATACAAAGTAAACACAAGTGACAATATAATGAAATAATATACTGTACGAGAGTACGCTCATTAAAGTGCAAAATTACATGAGTTCGCCTGGAGAAATATTTGTCGTCAATCTGTACAACTTTCAAAATCTGACTTTTTGTGAAGGAACACTATTTTCAAAACTTGTGTTTGAAGCAGTAGCGATGGTAATGAATTATATTGATTTGTAGACTCTTGATGATTAGCAAGGTGGTCATCTTTTCTGCCATTCGTTTGGGAGTGTCCACATTACGCCAGTAACTGACGCCAGTAATCTTTTCCTAGTGAGTAGTCGAAGGTTTGCGTTTCTTGCTTTGTCTATACCAGATGTATCGGTGGAAAAAGAAGGCAAAAAAGGAAAGAAACCATTTTCTTTTATGGATTTTTGGGAATTTCAGAATTGGGAGGTGTGGAAATCTAGAGATTTGGGGCTTTAGGAATCTGGTAATCCAACTATTTGGGGATTTAGCGATTTGAATATTTGAAGATTCGTGTTTCAGAATTTAGGATTTTGGGAATCTAGAAATTCAGGAATTTAGCTGTTTGGGGGTCCAGAGTTGGGGATATAGGGATTTCAGAATTTGTAGAAATTCATGTAGAAATTTCAGGGTTTTGGGGATTTGAAGACCTGAAAGTTTGTGAATTTAGTTATTTGGGGTTCCAGATATTTGGGGATGTAGAGACATGGGGATTTTGGGAAGAAAATGATTTCTTTCCTTTTTTGCCTTCTTTTTCTAACAACAGACCTAGAACAGGCAAATTAAGAAACGCAAAAGTTTGATTACCTACTGGTAAGGCTACTAGCACCAGTTACTAGCAGTAAGACTGGTGTATACTAGGATAGACGTAGCAGTACAAATGTAGACGGTCCCTTACAAAGTTAGATAAGTTCACGACTCCGACGTAACAGTCAACCTTAAGTATTACAAGTGCCCGAAAAATTCCCATTTACCTCGGCTTGAACACCCCAAGGCCCTCTTTTATTGGTTGCAATTAATAGATTTATTTGTACCACTAAAACGATTTAATAATTTTATCGCTATATTACGATGCACTGCAATAAGTTAAATTACGAGGACCTTTTCCAGTGTTACATGTTTAATTTTACAATTTTAATAGTTTTTCGAAAAACTTATAAAGGAAATAGGCGGTGAAATAAAATAATATGCACAATATAGTCTAGAAATAGAAACTTTAATTAAAACTTGAAACACAGAAAGGCACGTCTTTACTGTTCAAGGAGAACCTTAAGAATAAGGAAAGTCGTTGAAGAAAAATTCGTTAGGACTCTATAGACCCTATGAGTCCTATAGTTAAAATAAACAGCAAAGGATCACAGCTGCATCCTCTTGACTCGAACCTTCAACGTTAGAGAAAGTTTATGACCCGATAATTTTTTAAGAATGAAACACTTCGTTTCTGTTAAATAAATCTAACAACATACAAGTCGAATATTCAATAGTGACGGAATGACGTCTCGCTATATAAAATATACTAATTTGTTACTATCTGAAATGTTAACTTTCCTATCAGTATATCTTTCGAGTATATATCACGACTATTTTCTGTGCGCCTTATTTTACTTACTCAAATTTCTAAATGTTCTGGTTTTCAAGTTTATCTAATTTCCATATCTTAACACTCCTAATCTTCGAAATTCCCAATTTCCTATTATTGTAAATATACGAATTCCTAAATTTTCCTATTTCCAATTTTCTACATTTCTAAATTTCTAAATTTCTAAATCTGCAAATCTTCATTTTTTCAATTTTCTTGATTCCCAAGTCTCGAAATCTCCACATACCTACTAAAACTCTAAGTACCCAAATTTGTAGGGCCTCCAATCTCTAGATTCTTTCCTTCTTAGATCTTCAAATACCCAGGTGCCCTTATTCTTTGATCCTCAAATCGCAAGGTTCGTAACTACTTACATCTTTGCATTCCTTAGCTCTTTATACCTATGTCTTTAAATTTTTTAGGCTTCAAATTCTGAACCATGTTCAGAAATCGAGAATACCGCCTTGGTACGTGACCAGAACCTCTTGGGCGTGACAACAGCGACTCTAACAGACAAAACAAAAGCCTACACGTCAAAACATTAGGACAGGTCCAGACCCAGGTCCTCAAGGACTCTAAAACTTTCCGATTGAATTTACGACTTAACCGCTACAAAGCCATTGACCATTTTTCGTTAGGAAAAAATACTCTCGCGTCGACAACCCAAGTTTATTGCTTGGGACCAACATGTTAATTTTCAATTCCGTTATTTTCAACTATCGTAGTCAGGGTCAGAGTGCTTCTTCACCCTATTACCAGCTACGGGTTCTTCCAAAACACGCGGAATCCTTCGCGCGTCACCTCTTGGTCGCGGCTACGTCCAGTGGTGATCATTTCTTGTACGAGGGCGGCAACCTTCAAGACAACTGTAACCAATCAACCATCTCATCCCCTTCCAAACCGTCACTTCGGAGGTGACGTTGCTGGTCACCTTTGCGATAATCGACAGAACAAAAACATATCACGAAGAGAAACAACTGAAATCACGAAGCGAAACATTAACACTTTAGTCATTAGACAATGGTAACATGTACCACAGTTGTGGTTGTACCGCCGAACTGATCAGACATGTTTATAGTGCCGATCGCGTGTGCCAAAGTCAACCGTGAAAAGTGCAATTACAGTGCCGCTCGCGGCGAAGATATAAGTGTAGTGTCACAATTATGTGTGACTATTACTCAGTCATCATGCAAACAACTAAAAACCACCAAGGAAATGAAGCTACCGAGAATGCAGGTTCCTCCAGTATCAAAACCACCGACAAAAACCAGGCCAGTACCAATGGATCAACCAACTCATATGCTAACGCTACCAAGTCAGAATCTTTCCTTACAAAAGACCAAGCAATAATCCTATCCGGAGTGGACGGTACCACTATTAAAGAATACGCGTGTGCAGTAGGTAAACTAATAGGTCCCAAAGCAATCAAATACCTTTCCAGAATCTCAAACAATAGAATTTGCATCTACCTTGATAAAAAAGAAACAGTAACTAACCTAACAAAAAATCACAAATCGATAGAAATTAATAACGCCAAAATAGAAATAAGACCCATGATTAAACCAGCAGAGCGCATTATCCTCTCTAACGTCTCACCAGTCATACCCAACAAATCCATTGAAGACATACTTAAAAGGAACAACGTCCGAATATGCTCAAGAATAACGCCCTTAAAAGCAGGAATGACCGACCCCGAATACGCCCACATCTTAAGTTTCCGTAGACAAATTTACGTCAACCCGGAAGATGCCACGAAGATACCGGATTCGTTCGTTATTAATTTTGAAGACACAGCCTACCGTATATTCACAACTACTGACAAATTAAACTGCTTTAACAGACATACAACTTTATACAAGTTCGCTACAATAGTACCTTGTCCCAAAAAATAGAAATCGAGAATGGTGTGCCGCAGGGCGCAGTGTTAAGTGTAACACTGTTCTTGCTAGCCATTAACGATGTAGGCAAAATCACCAGAATGCCCGTTATCACAAGAATATTCGCCGACGACATTACTATTTTATGCAAAGGGAAGTTTATTGATACCAGCCAACATTTTATCCAAATGGCTCTCGACGAACTCTATGAATGGTCGAATAAAAATGGTTTCAAATTCTCATCCAACAAAACCGAATGTATACTGTTTTCTAAGCACCACGAACTCCGAACACCCATACTAAAACTGGGTACAAATATACTGAGATTTGTCACATGCACCAAAATACTCGGTGTACTTTTTGATTCCAAACTCACATGGAAGAATCACATAGAATATCTTATAAACATCTGCAAGCAAAGATTGAAACCAATTAACTCAATCTCACACAATAACTGGGGTGCCGACAAAGCTGTCCTTCTACAAACTTACCAAGCAACTATTCGATCCAAAATAGATTATGCATCGGTAATATACAACTCAGCGAAGACAAACATCATTAAAAAACTAGATACAATCCATAACTCAGGACTAAGGATAGTGACAGGAGCTTTCCATACAACTCCCATAGGAAGCTTACTAATTGAAGCTCGAGAAACGTCTCTTGAACATAGAAGAAAACTTTTAAGTTTAAAATACGCTATAAGGGCACTAACATCCACAAACCCAATTATCCATACTGACATTTTTTCGAAGGTCACACACCAGTCACATTACCAAACTGGAAATTTCCCACTCCACCAGAGAGTTAAAAACTACCTGAAAGAACTCCAATTTAAGGTATCGAATATGGAAAAGACCAGACTGCACAAAATACCCCCATGGACATTACAGATAACCGAAATTGATATATCACTGGAAATTAATAGAAAAGAAAACCTATCTAAAGAGAGATGCAAACAAATTTTCAATGCCATTTGCAGTAATTACCCTGATTTTACCCACATCTACACTGATGGATCAAAGAACAACTACGGAACAGGAGCCGCTGTTTTCACCCAAGAAAAAACGTCCAGTTATGGTCTACACCCCTACAATAGTATCCATACAGCCGAAACGTACGCGATCCTATCAGCTCTTAACCTTGTCAACAGATCTCCTCAGTCCAAGTTCATTATCTTCTCTGATTCCCTCTCCACCATCCGGAAAACTCAAAACATAAAATACACCACTGAAATGCACTTAGAAATTCAGGAAAAATATGATAAACTAACCAAAGACAACAAAACTGTAATCATAGCTTGGGTTCCTTCCCACATGGATATCTACGGAAACACCATGGCCGACCTTCAGGCAAAAATTGCAGCGACCACAGTCACAGAAAACCAACCAATATTAAACACCTCTGCGGACATCAATAATCATATCGCGACATTACTAAAACAGTCATGGAACTCTACATGGAGGAAATACAAAGCCAGCTCAACCCGTCAACAACTTGACAAATTCTACGATTTAAAAACTAACCCTAGACACAGTAGAAGAAATCAAGTGGCAATAATCCGAATTAGGACCGAACACACCAAATTGACTCACTCATACATACTCGAAAACGGTTCCCCCAGAAGGTGCGATATATGCAATACAACCATAACCATCAGACACATAATATTGGAATGCAGAAAATATAACCACGCCGGAAGAAGAGTAAACATCAAGAACAACCTCACTGAAGCAATCACATCAACAGCGTATCAAGACACATTACTAAAATTTTCTAAAACTATAGGAATCCTCACTCAACTATGAAAAAGTTATCTCAAACCATCCACTTCCGACCATAATCTTATCTCCGTAAACTGGTCAACAGTCGCTAATAACCTAGGTAGTTGATGCGACTATAAACCACTATTTAAAAAAAAAAAAAGAAACATGTACCAACCTGTCAGCTTTGTAGAAGTTACGTGATTGTCATTCGTTTATGCTTTTATTCGCTCGTGTTTTCAGTTCCCACCGCTTTAGTGGTTATTTCATTCTGATATGAATCGATAATGTCGCATGTAATATGAACATGTTAAAGGAACTACGTATTCTACGAAATATGTGGGAGAAACATTTGGATTGAATAATAGACCTACTGAATATTCGCTACTTTGCACAAGTAAAACAATCTTACAGTAATCATCTTACACATATTTTTTAAAAGTTAAAACTGATTTGAACACTCTCTGCTCATAAACAATGGTTAGTATATTATTATTTATTTGGCTATCCTTCCGAAATCCTCCATGCTCCAAATTGGCTAAAATTTTGGGAATGGGTTTCTTTCTAAAAAAAATGATGATTCCGAGAAGAATTTTTGGCGACTCGAAAAAAAATTTTTTATTATTTGGGTGTCACTCCCTCTTTTATCGGCATAGTATTTGCATCTACTGTCATCTACGCTTTCTGCAATGGCCACCCCAACAGTTTAAAGCCATAGAAATTTTTTTATATTCATCTACACTAACCTAACCTAATCTAACGACGCACAATGAACCACGTGTTATATTGTAATTCTAGTACTCTTGATACATTGATACCTTTTAAAAAACAGTTGAAAATAGCAGATTTCTTAGCATCAGAATCGGCTTCAAATCTGCCTCAAGTATTCCTGCCTATAATAATAGCGTCGGTAAAGTATGCAGTGACACCCAATGATACAAAATTTCTTCTCGAGTCGCCAAAAATAATCCTTTTCGAAATCATCATTTTTATTAAAAAGAAACCCATTCCCAAAATTGCAGCCCATTTGAAGCATGGAGGTTTTCGGAAGTACAGTTTAATAGTTAATGAAGTTCCGGAGCCCCAGAAAGTGGAGACGGAAAATTCATTGGGCGATAGGTGTATTTTATGCTTCGTCAGTGGTAATTCGCGTAAACCAGAGAGATTTGCAACAGTTCTCGACCACTGAATTGTAAATTCTGTAATTACCGACCGAGAAAAATTTTATGGATGACGCATCAAGGTAGTAAACAGAATCACCGAGTAAATATTGCGCGTATTGATAATTCAGTTCACTAGTTTCTCAATAGAGGACTAATACGATGTAATTTCTCGCTAGTAATCAAGTTGGTAAAATTTAAGATATAAGCAAGATGGGAAGAAATTTTACCAGGAGTTTAGCGAGTGAACACTACGTGCCTAGAAGGCCAACAAAGTTGTGTTCGTGGTAACCTAGCCGTAAAATTGTTTCCTCCCCTGTTTCGTTACAGTTACATCGAGGGAACGGTTGGTTTGTTCGCCCTTCTTCCAATAAAAAAAAATCCTTGTAAGGGTATTCTCGCTTAAACTCTTATTTTTGAGGAACTTTTATATAGTAAATATTCCTTTATAAACATATTTTTAACGAACTGCACCATCGTTTTAAAAAAAATTGGGTTCTAAAATTCTTTCAGTGTCCGTAAAAACATTTATTTTTAGTAAAGAAGATGAGTAATATACTGTAGTTAATTTTGTTGTATTTGTTGCAGCGCCACTTTCTGTTTACAGTGACAAGGAACTGGAGTTACAGATGGTCACATAACCCGTGCAAACATTTACCAGCATATTCCTAAAATATACAGATGATGTTGCGACGAAAGGTGTAAGGGAAAGGGAACACTGTAACAGCTTGACTAAATTCCATCTAAATTCAAAACAGCAGTGAACTAGCTACCAACAGCTGCATATAAAGCACTTACCAATGGCAGCTATTTAGGTTAGCTAGTCCGCATTACAATAAATCACCGCACATATCAATCCCTTCAAATTAAATTGAAGTTGTGTGATTATGAAAAGAACGAATATTACTTATAATGATGTTTGTTCATATACAAGGTATCCCACAAAAGTATGCTCACATTTTAACTGATTATTAAGCGTATATTTAACTTCACATATTTACGGGTCTAATAGAATAAATTAACAAAAGAATTATTGAGTAGATTACAAAATGAGGCCTTTTTTCTACAAATTGCTTACACATCCGTGCGTGTTCGCAAATGTTGAAGAATATATATTTTTTTGAGACACCCTGTATTTTTTGGTACGTATTGCGAGATTCGAAAAATGAGTGGGTGTATAAGAAGTAAAAAATGTTTTCGCTATGCGTGATGCGGCGTTATCGTTTTGCAAAATCACTTCCGTGTCTTCTAGCCGAATCTGGACACTTTTCCATCAATGCATGCTTTAAACTGATTGTTTGTTGATAGTAGCGATCGGTATTAACTGTTTTCGTGTATTAACTGGTTTCAAAAGCTCCTGATACATCACACCCGTCTGATGCCACCAAATGCTTGGCATTGTCTTCCTTCCGAAGTGATTCGGTCTTGCGGTCAATGTTGATAGTTGTCAACCCATAACTTTTTGCGTTTTGTGTTCCTAAAGTAGGACCAAAACATGCGTATTGCGATAGGACATAATCATCGTAAGTTTTCACAAGAAACTCGCGTTTTCCTTCTAATTGAGCACGAAAAGCAGAACACGCCGCAACTGCTCTTTATTTAGTCTGAAACGAGACATGTCTACCACAAAAATAAAATATGACGCTAACTCGAAATCGTCAGAACGTCGACGGCGTTTTGAAAGGTATTGTCTTAACAACTGGTGAATTTTAATAACCATAAATAACCATCCCATATTCCAACAGCAACAAAATAACATAAGTGTTTAGACTGTGAATACGTCCTTGCGACTAGTGCAATCCAACGCAGAAATTGAGAATTATTAACCGGTACACCTGGCATATACGCATGTTAGGATGAGTAAGCAAAAGTTAGAAAAGCAGAAGAACGAATGCGAGAAAGAGAGAGAGCTATTAGATAAGAAAGAATCGTGACGGATAAGTGTCAGTATGCGGCACAGAACGTGTGCGACTAACAGCATAGTTTAAATAAACTACGTTTTAATTAACACGTTGACGACCGGGTATTTGAACTTCATCCTTTCGCGTAGGGTCGAGCATATTATAGACTTTTAACTCGAATAACATTACTGCACTAAAACTGGCTTATTCTGGTTATATTTTAACAGTTTTTAATAAAATAAAAAATGTCCCGTCCCCCGCAATATTCCTGATATTTATCTCCGTGATCGGTCGTCAACGTTCGGGCTGCTAAACACCGAAATTTCCGTGATCAGTCGTCAACGTGGTAAGATACGTTGTGCTTATCCACGAGACTCTCGATATCCCTACAATACTAGCTATGTATATGTATAGTAGTTCTTTACTTCAGTATTAGTTATATATTAGTACATTTTAATAATATACTTATGATAAGTTATTAGTATTAGTTCTGTTTTAATATATTTGAATATGTCGACTAATACTGTTTTAAACAAACAACAGTGCTCGGACGTTTTAAATGAACTATGGATAGCATTAC
Source organism: Megachile lagopoda (assembly GCA_036983795.1). Taxonomy (NCBI): domain Eukaryota; kingdom Metazoa; phylum Arthropoda; class Insecta; order Hymenoptera; family Megachilidae; genus Megachile; species Megachile lagopoda. Next base: position 1,096,020 of record CM072793.1, read on the forward strand.
ACAGGATAGCGAAAAAGTATCGTACCGACGTCAAAACGATTCAAAAAATTCAGGAGAACGCTGAACACATGGATACCTCTGAAGACGAATGTTTACTTAAACGAAACAAGAAATTGACAACAGACGAATGTGTGTCTCGGAAATTGCTAAAGTGGTACAAAGAGCAACGAAAGGCAGGTAATCAGGTTACAGACATCGCAATGTTAGAAAAATCTATCGAAATCAAAATATGTTACACATTTGCGGGCTATCGGGATTGCAAATTGACCTCCAGATGGATAGCAGAATTTGAAAAAAATAACATCGTGCAGCTCAGTGAAGTTGAGGCAGACATATTATATAATAACCTTAAGCACATTATGGAAAGGCAGAGTGTACATATAGAAAATATTTATAATATGTCTGAAACTCGACTCTTATGGCAGGCACTTCCGATTAATACCTCAACAGGAGGAGAGCAAAAGATTGGGGACTACGATCTACAAAAAAATAGAATTACCATAGCATTGTGTGTAAATGCATCAGGCAAAAACAAAGTTCCGCCATTTTTTGTACACGATGACACAGAAAAACAACAGTCCTTATCCTTGAACTATAGATTTCACAAGGACGCAAAGATGGACCAAAAATTACTTATAGACTGGTTTGAAAACCATTTTAAACCATCTGTACAAAAATATCAAGAAAAAATACAAATACGCGGTAAAGTAATTTTGTTTCTTGATGATCGTAAGACGCATAAAGTTTTGTCAGATTATCAAAAAAGTGAGAATTATGAAATTATATATATATCAACACGTACAGCGTCCATAATTCAACCTATGGACCGCGAAATTATTAAAATGACAAAAACATTCTTTCGATATGAGTTATTGAAACATGTAAAAAAATATGGAGTAGAAAATTTTTATGATTATTGTTTAGTGGATTGTGCTCATATGTTAAATAAATCGTGGGATTACATTCCCGTAAATATTGTACAAAATGCATGGCTCAAGATTTTGCCATGCCTTGGTACTTTTTATATTATCAATAAATCTCCTTCTGTGGATGACATGTATAGCGATTTGAAAGATTTGGTTAGTAAAATCATTAAAGCAGAATGTACTGAAGATCATATCAGGAAATATATTTCCAAATGTGAAGAAGCGGAAAATGAAAATGAATAAGAAACAAGTGATAGTATAATAGATTCCGAATAATATGTGGACTTCTGAAAACTACTTGAAATATTTCTCCTAGAAAATACGATAAAACTGTGTATGTAGAAATTCCACGTCGAAATATTTACTCAAAACGAATCGTTATGAGCACAAAAAATTAATATTTCGTTAGTAAGAACGTTTTTTTGCTTTTCTCACTTGGCTCAGCAAATAAACAAAAGTTAACAAAATTCTGAAGGATGTAAATTAGAAAAATTCTTCAGCCACGTTAAATATGAAGCTCATATGTAACTTTAATGTACAATTAATTTTATGAAGAATATTATACAGCTTTATAATTCTTGAATACATATATATTAGAAATATACTATTATTACTTTAAACGTAACTCACATTCCCTTTTCCTTTTTAATTAAGGTAATTATGACGTAAACGTGTTACACAATAAGTATTCATTAAGTAATTGCTATCCAAATTATGTCATGTTTGATGTAATTTGAATCGGAAAAACTTCACGGAAACAACTGAATATGTGCCGATGTCAGCACACGAATTGGCATAATTGCATAATTGAACATTATGCAATTCGCACTACCTCACTCACTCTCGAAACATTTGACGACTGCCGTTGTTTTTGGCCCAATCGGCGTGCATATACTGCCTGTCCAGTTATGTTGAAAGCTGTCCGAAGATTATTATTGTCGCGATTATAACGTCTACTACTGTAACACCTAGTGCTTCAAGTGTTTTGTAGAAGGCGATAAATTTAATAAAGTTAACAGTTACATATTGCAGAAGTAAATATTTCTTACTCACATTTATAAATAACAGTGACTCTAAGTGCCTTATCGTCCGATACAGTTCGATATCGTATCTTGCAGTGACATTCTTCTTGAGGAATTATGGGAAGCTATTTCATATATGTATACTAAAGAATTTAGAAATACTAGCCACTTTTTGTCATTATGTAAATTTGAATACGTTAAAAAATAGGTTAAAAAAAGTATTAGTTATTTGTTATCCATTATTGTCATTGTTGTTTGTTGAAAATATATTATTGTTGTCCGTTAGTTATTGTGACAATTATTTTACACACTTCTCGTTATCCTAAACTAGTATACTGTAACTATGTGCTTTTCTCAAAAGACCAGTCCAAATTGGAGATTATGATTAACTGTACGACGTCTTGTTTCTAACATTGTTGAGATTCGAATCCTAATTATTCCACAAGAATGAAGACTTGGTGTATTGTACTTGGTTTGTACTGTGTACACAAATTCTGATGGAAATCCGAGTGACGTATGCCGTGGATCTGGGTATTCCTCAAAAGGTAACCGGAGCAAGCAATAAAGCCAAGGTGTACCTCGACATGACTAAGAAACTGCAAATAAAAGACTCTATTACCAAGATTAAATGTTCTGGTGTCAGATGTGAAATCAGATGTGAATAATAATAAACTAAAGGCACTAGACAAAATGTAACGACTCCTTCGCTGTTGTTGCTGCTACGGAAAAAACCTATTGTTTTGTACCTATAGAAAGTGTTCGACGAAACTAAATACGGTATATTATTGTACTGATAAAAACTTGGATCGAGGTCTAATCCTCTTGCTACGGTACTGTATTCTAAGACTTAATAATGGGCCTAGACACTACGATTTACGTACAACTTTTGTTTCACGGTGAGTATGGGGCGCAGTGTATATTAGATGAATAATATCGATTGACGGACTATAATTAACAAACAAGGTAGAAAAAACAGCAACGATCGAAAGATTGGATGCAAGCGCATAGAAGGATGTTTTGTGTATCATCTGGAGTAATTCTTCTCCAATTTATTAGAAACGAGTAGTGACAGCTTCAGTTTAAATACAAACCAAATAAAAACAATCCAGTAATCAATAACATTCAGTATGTCGCGCGAATTTAAAAATTTATTAAAGGGATCGCAAGTCTGAAATTTAAATATGATAACTTTATGGGCCATCATAACTTGTTGGTTGAAAGTTTAGTTTTAAAATAATTGTAATATGTACATCAAATTCGATTTCCTCCAATTGATAAACTATTTGTTGAATTTTCTGCACGATTTCATCTCATTTAAAGGAGATACGTCATAAAAATGCTGATAATGAATATTGGGTAACCATAGCACGCCTTATTGTTAGTACAAAGGAAAATATCGAATAAATAACTCGAAGTATACAGTATAAAAAGTTACATATAATTTAACGTAGAAATTGGAACAGAAATACAAAGTAAACACAAGTGACAATATAATGAAATAATATACTGTACGAGAGTACGCTCATTAAAGTGCAAAATTACATGAGTTCGCCTGGAGAAATATTTGTCGTCAATCTGTACAACTTTCAAAATCTGACTTTTTGTGAAGGAACACTATTTTCAAAACTTGTGTTTGAAGCAGTAGCGATGGTAATGAATTATATTGATTTGTAGACTCTTGATGATTAGCAAGGTGGTCATCTTTTCTGCCATTCGTTTGGGAGTGTCCACATTACGCCAGTAACTGACGCCAGTAATCTTTTCCTAGTGAGTAGTCGAAGGTTTGCGTTTCTTGCTTTGTCTATACCAGATGTATCGGTGGAAAAAGAAGGCAAAAAAGGAAAGAAACCATTTTCTTTTATGGATTTTTGGGAATTTCAGAATTGGGAGGTGTGGAAATCTAGAGATTTGGGGCTTTAGGAATCTGGTAATCCAACTATTTGGGGATTTAGCGATTTGAATATTTGAAGATTCGTGTTTCAGAATTTAGGATTTTGGGAATCTAGAAATTCAGGAATTTAGCTGTTGGGGGGTCCAGAGTTGGGGATGTAGGGATTTCAGAATTTAGGGACTTGGGAACTTGGGAATTTGGAAATTTAGCTATTTGGGATTCTAGACATTTTGTGATGTAGAAATTTCAGGGTTTAGGGATTTGAAGACCTGGAAGTTTGTGAATTTAGCTATTTGGGGTTCCAGTTATTTGGGTATGTAGGAACATGGGGATTTTGGGAAGAAAATGATTTCTTTCCTTTTTTGCCTTCTTTTTCTAACAACAGACCTAGAACAGGCAAATTAAGAAACGCAAAAGTTTGATTACCTACTGGTAAGGCTACTAGCACCAGTTACTAGCAGTAAGACTGGTGTATACTAGGATAGACGTAGCAGTACAAGTGTAGACGGTCCCTTACAAAGTTAGATAAGTTCACGACTCCGACGTAACAGTCAACCTTAAGTATTACAAGCGCCCGAAAAATTCCCATTTACCTCGGCTTGAACACCCCAAGGCCCTCTTTTATTGGTTGCAATTAATAGATTTATTTGTACCACTAAAACGATTTAATAATTTTATCGCTATATTACGATGCACTGCAATAAGTTAAATTACGAGGACCTTTTCCAGTGCTACACGTTTAATTTTACAATTTTCACCTGACCTGTTGTGGTGCGTTCTGCAAAGTCAGAGATAAGATCTATCAAGGGGTCTTCTCATTAAACATATTGTAAATAACGTGGGTTCCCAACGTGAAGGGCTTGAACCATATTACCAGTTACCACGTGCACCACAGCAGCAGGATTTACAGCGGGCATACAAGGGAAGCGTCTACAGCGTTTACGAGGCTAGAGCAAGCTAGCCTATCACATTTTGTCAAAGGTCAAAAACCACACAGATTGGTTACCTTCATTGACATTCATGCTAGACCAACTCCTTGAAGCTCATTCGCTAATTATGTTGGGCGGGGGCAGAAAGGTGAATTGGTTTACAAGAAACTGAAAAGAGGACAAGTTCAGTTCAGACAATCGTAAAGAGTACTTCAGTCCATAGCGAGTAGTCACATTCAGACCATTAAAACGCTGAGTTGACTATCACCGATATCGATAGCTATCGTTGCTAAGATAACAAAAAAAAGTGATTGCTCTCTGGTTCGTGTTCATTGATATCAAGCAGTATATTTAATTGATTTTCTCGTGGTGAATTAATTATACCAATCCTAACTAAATCACAGATACACTCGTATCATAAACAGTGGATAATAAAAGACTCATTTAATAAAAGATTGCAGTTACTTATCCTTATTACTATAAAAGGGGTAAGGAAGCGCGGCAGAACGGGTATTAACCAAAAGGGTTAATATCCCGACCTCGTACAAAAAACAAATATGCTGATTGGCTACCATCTGAAATGTTAACTTTCCTATCAGTATATTTTTCGAGTATCTATCACGACTATTTTCTATGCGCCCCTAACGTCCATTTTGTGGAAGATGATGGAGCAATATCTGTTCTTTTCTACGGATTATGAAAATTGACACAACAACTTCTTTTAGGCTATAAACATTCGATAACACTGTACGACAACCACATGATTTCGTAATTGCCACTATGAAATTCTTACAGACTTTTGCGAGCTGAATATGAATCTGAAATCCATTTTCTATAGAACGTACAGTTTTTTAGAAAATGAATGTTAAAAAAAAATTGCAAACTTTCAACTTTGGAAACTTTTTGCGCTTTTACCATAGCAGATATTCAGTGGCTTTTTACGCGAGAAAAATCTTTCCCGAATAAAACGATATAAATTGTTATTACATTGTAAACATTTAAATATGTTTAAATAATCAAAGCAAGAAAGACACCAATTTTTGCTGATATTTTTCAATTTATTTAAAAAACTATAGGTCTAGGCGAAAATCTAATTGTTGTACGTGATAGAGCAGACATTTCTGTTGCAGAAAGTATTAAGCGAAGTTATAAAATCACTATCACTTACATTTTACAAGGGAAATAGTTCGGCAAAATACGCGTCACTGCCAGTGGTATTCAATGTTGGGGCGGCGCACCATTCAGTTATTCCGTTACGTCAAGGCAGTACGCAGAGCGATCACCGCGTCGCGTCAAATTTAGTACAAGTTTTGCCGAACTATTTTCCTTGTAAAATGTAAACAAAAGTGATTTTGCAACTTCATCGCATGTTTTCTGCAGCAAAAATGTCTGCTGTATCACGTGCGATAATTAGATTTTCGCCCAGACCTATAGTTTCTTAAATAAATTGGAAAATATCAACAAAAATTGGTGTCTTTCTTGCTTTGATCATTATTTAAACATATTTAAATGTTTACAATGTAATAACAATTTATATCGTATTATTTGGGAAAGATTTTTCTCGCGTAAAAAGCCACTTAGCTTAAAAAGTTTAGCTGCTGTGGTAAATTTCCAAAGTTGAAAGTTTGCAATTTTTTTTAACATTAATTTTCTCAAAAACTATACGTCCTAGAGAAAATCTATAAGAATTTCATAATAACTGTTATGAAGTAAAAAAGAAGTCAAAATTTGTTGTACAGTGTAATCAAAAGGTATCGCTTCCAAATTTACCCTTCGGAAGAAACCAATTTTTGATCTGATATTGGCTACTGAAGACAAGAAAAGTAGCTAATATTGTCAACAATATGAAAGTATTAATTTGAAAACATCTTTTTTCTTACATGCCTGTCATAAACTATACAACAAGATCCTCCTATATTGTATTTAGTTGCATGAAGGAAGAGCTTTCTTATTTTTCAAAGTTTTTCTGTTATGTATGAGCAAAATAACTTCAAGTTTTGAAACATGTAAAATCAAATTGTGCGTTAATCATTTCGTACTGAAAAGAACTGAAATTTATGTATAACTGGGTCTTATTTTATATAATATCTTTGACCATTTCCGTTAAGTGTATGTCTAATGCTGCAGTTATGCGTGTAATTGCTTGCACGGCTGATGCAAAATTAATTTTAACCCAGATCTACGAAATTATTCAGTGATTTATGCTAATAATAATTATTTGTGAGCTTGTCATACCAAGATAATCTGTCATTTTATTATATATTTTTAATCATCTTTGTTACATTATAGAGTTACACAAATTCTTCAAAATACAGTAGAAAAAGAAAAAGGAAAAGATTACGCACAAACAGATATTTGTGTAGCAGTAGAAGCTTTTAAAATAAGCACTTCGTTACAATTTGCCAATAAAAGCTTTCAAGCACAAAATTAATTCAGGAGAAAAAACACTATGAATTTATTATGAATAAAAAAAGTTTCAGTGCATAAAATATTAGCATATTTTTTTATTAAATTATGAACATAATTAAATTAATATATATTGATTATTTGGGACAATAATAATTAATGACTAGCACATGATTACTGTTTAATTAGTGGGCCATATGAACATTTCCAGATTTTCATTAATTTTAATTTTCTCCTTTCACAAATGTAGATTTTTTAATTTTATTTGAAAATATAAATTTTACTATTTCGAATAAATATATTTAATTATAATTTAGCATTGTGGAAATTGCAATTATTTTAACTACTTTTTTAATACTTTCACTACTGGGACATTTACTTTAAACGAGTGTACATTGTAGTAATAATATTTTAAAGTCCGCGCCAAGCGCGTATTCGAAGTACGCAATATGCATGAGAGTGTATGTGGCTGAATATACAAATAAAAAAGCGCGATAGATAGAATGTTTGAAACGAATGTTGGGATTGGTGAGGAAGTATTTGAAAAACGAAGAAGAATGATTGAGTGGGAGAGAGTGAACAGAACGATAAACAAGTCGTAAAGATGAGTGGTAGTGTCTGAAGTGCAACGAGTGTGAATAGAGATACACAGTGAACCAACCTAGTTTCTTTAACGCTTTTCATCATGTCTCCCGATATTCCTACAATATTAGTTCAATAATAGCATATTTTATTGACAGCATTATTTATATATTAGTACGTTTTAGCGACATCAGTGATTAGTTATTAGTATTAGTTTTATTTTCTTATATTTGAATATGCCGCCTAAGAAAAAGTATACTGTTCTAAACATGCACGAGCGCCTGGAGGTTTTAAAAGATTTGCAAGAAAAATCATTGTCAATCTTAGAAATTGGAAGAAAGTATGGTGTTGATGCTAAAACGATTCAAAGAATTAAGAAGAACGCTACAGTAATTAGTACTTTTGTAGATAAAAGTATGTTCGAGAAGGAACGTCGTAAACTAGTGGGCCCAGTGTATGATGAACTGGGTCAACATTTGTTAACATGGTTCACAGAACGAAGAACACTGGGTGACCGTTTAACAGACGCCTTAATATTAGAAAAAGCTAGCGAATTGAAAAATACTTTACCGTCGTGTTCGAATTTTAAATTGAGCCGCGGTTGGCTAGCCAAATTTAAAAGACGTCATGGCATACGAATTGTAAATATTAGGAAGGAACAAGCTAAAGCTGTTAAGGATGAGGTAGACACATTTAATAATAACTTGAAGAAACTTATTGCGGAGAAAAATATAAGTATAGAAAATATTTATAATATGGCTGAAACTCGACTTGTATGGAAGGCACTTCCAACAAATACATTAGCAGGAGAGCAAGAGAAAATTATTAGGGACTATAAACCACAAAAAGATAGAATTACCATTGCGTTATGTACAAATGCATTAGGCACAAATAAAATTACACCATTAGTTATATATAAATATAAAAATCCATGGTCTCTGAAGCATGAAGTTTCCTTGCCTATAATATTTAAATCGCAAGTGAACGCAATGATAGACCAAGAATTATTTGTAGATTGGTTTGAAAACCATTTCAAACCATCTGTACGAGAATATCAGGATAGAAAACAAATATCTGGGAAAGTAATTTTGTTGATTGATGATCGTGAGGTATATAAGCTTTTACCACAAACTGAAACAGACGAGTGTTTTGAAATTATGTATTTACCAGCAGATACATCTGCAATACAACCTATGACTCAGGGAATTACTCAAAAAACAAAAAGAATATTTCGATATAAATTACTGCAACGTGTGCTAACATATGATGGAATAAATGATTTTTATCGAGATTATTCATTAAAGAACTGTATTGATATTTTAACTTATTCGTGGCAAGAAGTTACACAAAACGATATAAGATATGCATGGAGTAAGATTATTGGGCAAACTAATACTTCTAATCATATACAGACTACGCAGCCCCAACCAGACTGGCAAGATATGCTACGTATTATTACTGGAAACGAATGTACTGAAAAACATGTCACAGAATTTTTATCAAACTGTGAAGAAGCAGAGAATGTAAATGAAGAGGAAGCAGTTGCTACTACAACAGCTTTGGAAGAAGAACCTCTGCTTAAGTTTGAAGGACCACCTGAAATAGTTTACCCAGGAAATAGCGATGAAGCTGCGAAAAATGAGTTGAAAAACATATTTGATGCACTGTCATTTTACAGCAACCAAGCACCAGCATGCATTCAATACATGGTGCAAGGTTTAAAGACATATTTCTTGGGTGAAGAATCTTAAATTGAAAGGTGAATAGAAACTCGTACAAGGATAAAAATGTACAAAGTATCTGAACATGAATTAGTTATAAAGTAATAGTTGTATATTATTTGTTTTTAGTGAATGAACAACTCAGGAAGGAAAAAGGGAATAAAGAATTTCTAATAGTACATGGTCTAAAAATATTTCTTAGGCAAAGAATATTGAATAAAAAGTAAGTATGCACATACTCACTCATAGGTAAAAGCTTGCAACTTATCTTAACTTAAATATAAATTATTCATAACATAATTTATATTTATTATTCTTTTAGTGAATGGACAATTCAGGTGGGATAAAAGTAATCACTGAAGATTTTGTATTCTTTTCAACATCATATAAAATTTCAAGTAGACTGGTAATCTTTCAAATTTATCTACGTAAAAGTTCTATTTTCTTATCTACTCCAAAATGCGTCAAATTGTTTTGAAGCAGATCTAGGTCAAAGTAACTATTTAAAGAATGATTCATCCCTCAAGAACACACAGTACTGCAACTATAATGATACCGTATGTAACAATTTAGATTTCTCGTCTCATATAATGAAAAATATATGAATTTTGAATCGATTTATTTTTATTATAGAAATTCAAAAAATTTCATTTAATAACATTTTTACAAGAAATTTACAAACTCCTTTTTTTCAGGGATATTACTGAAATTGAAATGTAAAAATTTTACATCGAAATATTTACCCATATCAGAGCTTTATGAGCACAAAAAATTAATATTTCGTTGGTAAGAACGTTTCTTTGCTTTGCTCACTTGGCTCAGTGAATAAACAGAAATTAATAAATTTCTGAAGGATGTAAATCAGGCAAATTTTTCAGTCATGTTGAATACAAAGTCCATTATGTGTAATTTTCTTGTACAATTAATTTTATGAAGAATATTGTAATGTTTTACAAATTTTTAATAAATATATGTTAAAAATAATATACTATTATTATTTTAACCCTTTGCGCTCGAGAGAAGATTCTAAGTCCCTATTCATTTAATACAATAATTTAAAATAAGCGCTTTTTAATAAGTTCTATAATATTACACATTAGATCTATAAACATAGTAAAACAGACAATAGTGGAAATTATTAGTAAAGAAATAATAACCTCAAAAGAATTCATTTAACTTTTTAACAAGTAAGTTTTAAAGTTACTGTTTGCAAAGAGTAAAAATACCTTCGAGTATAAAGGGTTAAATGTGGTTAACATCCCCTTTTTCTTTGTAATTAAAGTAGTAATGAAATAAAATATATTAAACGAGTAATTCTTATCCAAAATATATTGTGTTTATTATTTTAATCGGAAAAGCTACGAATACGATAGATTAGTTTTTTCAAGTTTATAAAAAATTATAATATTCGATTTTGATGAAAGTAGAGACAATGTGATTATAGAATATAAAATCACAACCTATCTCCTACTTTTATGAACATAGCAAAGACTGAAAATTAGTAGACAGAATGTTTCGTACTTTTCCAGTAAAAATTTCCAATTTTGTACATAAATCAAAACTTAAATTTTATGAATCGATAAATTCAGGGTATCTCAAAATATCATGTAACTTGAAAACTTGATTCTTAGGAAGTCAAATCAAAAGTTCTTTTACCAAAATCTGAGCATCCATGAGCACTTAATGTTACTTATCTTTCAAAATCTAATATAAATTATTTGAAACTCTGAGTATTGATAACAAGTAGTATCTTATCCATGAATGCTAACGATTTATCTTATTTTGTATTTAACGATTGTTAAGCGATTTAGTTACTGATTAGGTTTCAATAGTCTTCAATAACCTTGAGTGCATTTAGAAAGATAAATGACAATATAAATTTATATTTTAGAATATACTCTTAGTTTATACATACTACATAATATATGCATAAAATATTTGCTTTATTTTGTACAATTTTTTAAATGAATGTTATAATAAAAACATAATTCCTGACTGCACCATGCACATCTTATGAATATATTGGAATACTTAATTATTTAATATCATATCGGATACAAAAAACTATATCGGTTAGATGCTGCTAAATAATTTTTTTCTATCGCATTACTTTGTTGTATAGTATCGATACGAAATCATATTTTACAAATTCAGTGCCGAAAATTAGTCGTGAATAAATGAATGAATTTTAATGATATATAAGCAACAAGTTATTTTTGCATTTTCAAATAGACGATTCTGTAGTCTGGTTTATGAAGTTCTTTAGTTATTGAAGAAGTATACATCACAAGACTGACAAAATTGTATACATTTTGTGAATATATTAATACTGATAGTATTTTTAATATACATTTGTTGTAGAGTATAATACTGAATTGTAAGTTAGCATTATACAATGATGAATTAATCTGTCCATCCCAAGAATTTGCAATAAACAAATGTTTATGTTTCATGACATTAAGGCTTCATAATATTATATAAAAGTTCTTCCTATATATCTAATTGTAATTTTCTGAACTTTCTACATGTAAGCTAAATTATTTTCTAAAATCACTTTTTTTTTCTTATTATCGATTCTTGTCCCCTTGGTCCAAAAACATCGTAATAGGTAATAACTTTTCTCATAATGTTATTGCATATTGAGCTGTAAAGGTGTCTCACTTTATTGAAGCTTTCTGTTGAAATTTCAGTTATTTGTTTACGTTTACAAATGAGAGTGAGTACATTCCATCGAAATTTTATATTTTTGTTCTGTTTGGATATTATTTATTACAAAATTTAGATTAAAACAAAACTTCCACCCAAATTTGGCATTAAAATAGGCGTGTTGTTTAATACAAAAATATAATATGAAAGAAATTACATGAACACAAGCTAAAGTTAAAAACGAAATAAAAATATAATGTGTCAGTTCGATTGAACGACTTTTGTTCTTGAAATTGCCACTTTTAATCATTTACAAACTACTGGATGATTTTAACATACTTCATTTCATAATATATATATATATATATATAAGGTTTTTTAAGTTATTTTTAGGAGTAACTGGTCGGTTTTGGTTAATATTTTACACTTAGTTTATATTTATCATTTCCTACAATGTAAACCTAGACTTATTCAACAATTTGTGTATCAAGTCGCAACTTCTCTTTAAAAAAGAATACCTAAAGTGGTTTCTCTTGAGAACAGTAGACACTTTTATATCTAGTTGATAATTTTTGTTGGAACTCTCACATAAATACAAATATTGGTTGATAAATATACGAGCTAACTAAATATTATGTTTTTATTACAAGATATATGTATAAATAAAGAGACAGGTGTATAATTTCTTGGGAATTTTTCAAGATTTATTTATTTATACATAAATTCAAATCATAATACAGTATAAATGATAGAATCGTTTTTTCACAACATGAAAAAGTATACGAACTTCGTACCACTATTCACTGAATAATCATTGATGAAACATTAAGGAATAGGAAGTAAGTTGCTTTTTTATAACACTTACTTTCTATTTGCTCAAATAATCAGAAATATCAACTTATGTTTAAATCCCAAAAAGCAAAATAATTAATATGTTTCCCTAACTTATTGTGAGGTATATTGCTTCAATAATGAATCTTAAATAGCAATACTTTTCAAATGTTTATATATGCTTGTACTTAAATTGGTTAAAATGCAAGTCGATAATAACATCAATAAACAAACTAAGACTTTCCAAATAAAACTAAATAAATCCTTTACACCCGAACATCATAGAGAGACCGCGTAAAGTGCTTACTGTACTTCTTCTATTTCTTTAAATTTTATCTTTTATCAATATATTTTTAATTATGTGTCATTTAAAATGGTTTTATTCTCGAATATGAAATTCAATAAAGGGAGAAAAGTGTCCGAAACATCAAATCTTGATATATCCACTTGAAAATTGAAATAAAGTTATATACTAATTACCTAATGCTAATTCTTACTGTACATCGTACAAGTTGCACGTAAATCCGCATAAAATTAAAAAATGTTCTGTTACTTATTACAATTCATATCATTTCGTATCAAATCTATAGAGCCCGATTTAATATGAACTCTAAGAAATTATAACTTTTATTAACGATAATTCTTCAAATTTACAACTTGACCAACAATAGTATTTATGTACTATAATCAAGTTACATGTTTTAGTCGAATTCCTGTAAAATCTCATACAATATAACTATATAGTAACAGCTGCGCACATGGATAGCAATTTAATTTGAGATAGCTATTAAAAGTTATTGTACCTATTATTTTGTATATTCTATAAAATTCGCGTGCAATTCTCAATTATCATCAGCATCGTCATCATCATCCGATATATATTTTTTTGTAACTCTTTTTCTACGACCTCCTCGACCTTCCCCTTTTCTTCCTTTCAATTTAATTTTCATTCTTACACTGGAATCTGCATCTGAGCCATCTTCACCATCACCTAAAATCAATTGCAATTGTATGGATCGTACATGCTACTTATTTTCCTTTTTTAGTGATAATAATCAATAAATGATTAATAGAAAACTGACACAACATCACTGAATCATGGAGAGTAATCAGCAAGAGTATATTAAAGGAATATCTAATGTTTATTTTTAAAACATAAAGACAGAAATATGTAAATCGATAAACAGAATTCACTAATGCGACACTGGAGGAAAAACAGGTAAATTGTACTGAATACTTTAAAATAATAAATAGTTTTAATAGTAGAAATACGAATAGTAGTAATTGAGAAATACGACAAATACGTAAAATATATTTTTACCGGTGTTTATAAAATTAAGTTTTATTAAATTGTTTGATTCAGATGTCAGGATATAAAAAACTAAACGACGTGTTGGTACAGAAGCCAGAATGATAGTCTTATACTTTTGACAAGACAAATGTGAAGTTCTTTCTTCGCATGTTCATTACTTCTATATTTATTAATATCTTTAAAAATAGTCAGGTATTTTTATAGAAAATATAATGTTGATATTAACAAGTTAATATTTATGTTTTTATGAAATATAGTTAGTATGTTTTGTACTACAAAAGCCTACACTGGATAGTGGATTTTGTTATTTTAACGTTTGTAACGTTATTTTATCTTATTTGTATCTTAATATTTGAAATTATATACAAACCTTTATTTTATAAATATTTATAAAAGTATATTTCACATCTTACATACTTTCAGGGTTATTATTCATTCTTAAAGTTAAAACTAACAAGATAATTTCAATCCTTAAATTATTATTAAGAAACATACCTTTATCATCCATGTCGGAATTATTACCCTCTTCTTCAATTCGTTGACGAGCATTTGTGAAAACAGATTGCAAAACAATGGAATCTTCATGTATAAGAGAAGCTTCTTCATTATAAACTTGCGCGTTTTTGCAGAGTTGCATAAAGTCTTTCTCAAGATCGTCAAAATCGACATACTAAAATAAAATCAAGCAAAAATGTAATAATTTAAACATGATTATAATTTTAAAGTATAAATAATTAATGTTTACCTTTCCTTCTTCAATTTTTTGAAGTAATTTATTTATAGTCAATGGCTTTTTAATAATTTCATAATAATCTGGTAATTCTCTTCTAGATGGTAATTTCATAAATGGTTCACTAAGAAGTCTACCGTCCGTACTATCGGTATAATTAACAACTATCATAAGTAACTTTTTCATAGCCCGTTTCATTTTTGGATCAATTGAAGATCCACCGCCTCTTCGTTTCTTTGGAATAGGTTCATCATCTTCTTCGCCCTTTTTCTTTCGTTTCCTAGTCTTTTTCTTCTTCTTATCATCTTCCTCTTCCTCTTCATATTCGGCACCGTCATCGTCAATTGCTTTCAGCCATTCTTTTTCGGTAAGACTATCAGTATAATCGACTTCCTTTCGTTGTCTCGAACCTCGTCCAAGGTACCTATCTTCGTCTTCTTCGTAAGTCCATCGTTCAACCTCATCATCATCTTTTACCAACCAATCAGGAAGTTCAGCTTCTTCCAACAGTCGAGATTTTCTATTTGGACCTAACTTTGCTTCTTCCCTCCTTCGTTCTAGATCTAATTTTTGGAATATCTCAAATTCACCCTCGGTTCGAGCGATCATTTGATTAACGGTTTCATCGTCTGGAACCTCATTTTCTTCTTCGTCCTCTGCATCGTCTTGGTGCAAGATACTTTGCAAGAATTGCTGTCTCTCAGAACCTGTCGACTTCTGATCGAACATTCCTGCCTGTATAACCTTTTCATCCATGTTTAACTTATACCTAGCAGCAGCTAATATTCTTTCTTCAACTGAATTAACCGTCATCAATCTTAGTACACGTACTTCGTTTTTCTGACCAATTCTGTGCGCTCTGTCCTGTGCCTGTAAATCTTGATGTGGATTCCAATCAGAATCGAAAATAATGACAGTATCTGCAGCTTGAAGATTCAATCCAAGACCACCAGCACGTGTCGATAGTAAGAACAAGAAGTACTCCGAACCAGGATCATTGAATTTTTTTAACAGATCTCCTCTATCTTCAGCCTTCGTTGTACCATCCAATCTCAAATACATAAATCCTCTCCAGCCTAGATAGTCTTCCATAATTGTCATTAACTGTGTCATTTGACAAAATAATAAAACTCTATGATTTGTTGCTTTCAATTTCGGAAGAATTCGATCTAATAACTCAAATTTACCAGAGGCACGATATAAATCAGGTCCAGTAATAATACCTTGTGTACCAACATGTTCGCAATATTTCTCTTCAATAGCTTGGAACATGAATGGATGGTTACATAATTTTCTCAACTGAACAATAGTATTCATCAGAGCTTTGGCACCTCCTTTACCCTGTTTTCCCTTTTCAGAACCATCAGTTAACAACACACCCTTGCTTTGCATGTGTTTATAAAGGACCTTCTGTAATCCTGACATGTCACACTTAATAATGTATTCCACTTTATCAGGCAATTGTGACTCAACTTCTTTCTTCAAACGTCTCAGTAGGAAAGGACGTAACACTTTGTGCAAACGACGAATAATAAGAATTGTTTCTTCTTCGTTTAATTCAACTTTCTCACCAGTGGTCGCGAACGGAGCATTGAACCATTGCTCGAACGTACTGCAGGATTTAAAGATTGACGGTAGTAAGAAATTCAGTAATGCCCACAATTCTGGTAATTTATTTTGTAACGGCGTTCCAGTTAGTAGAAGTCGATGCGGAGCTAAATAATGTGTATTCAACACTTGGGTTAATTTACAATGATGATTCTTCATTCTGTGACCTTCGTCAATGATCATGTATTTCCACTGCAATTTAGCTAACACACCCTTGTCTTTAATGACGTATTCATATGTGGTAAGCAATACATTGAATTTAGTAGCTCTCATTTGTGATTGAATAGCTCTTCTACCAGCTGGTGAACCTTTGTATGATACTACCACTACACTGGGGGCCCATTTTTCAAACTCCAATACCCAATTTGATAAAGTACTGAAAGAAAACAATCGATTATATATTCCAACTTTTCTAATTCAGGACACTGTATAAAAATAATACATACGATAATGGGACGATAATTAGGAATGGCCCATTGACTTTCTTTTTCTCCATGAGATAAGTCACTAAAGCTATAGTTTGAATAGTTTTACCGAGACCCATTTCATCCGCAAGAATACCATTTAGATTATTATTGAATAACGAAACTAACCATTCCAAACCCTAAAACAGGTGTAAATCTTATAATTCAAACATAAAGAATAATATAGAAGTGTAAAGAAATGTAAGTGGCAAACCTTTATTTGATATTCTTTTAATTTTCCATTGACCATAATCGATGCTTGCTCTGTTACTACTTCATGTACAGTATGAGCAATGCTATAATATGTTTGTTCTTCAGTTTTGTATTCATCATCTTCCACTTTAGCTTTATGTATTGTTTTCTTGACTTTGTCTTCTTCGGAATCACCAGCAGCCTTTCCTTTATGTTCACCTTTTTCATCGTCATTTTCGTCATCATCATCGTCGTCGTCGTCCTCACTTTCTGATTCAATTGGTTCCCAGCCTGGATGAGATTCCAAAAAGGCTGAAAGTTGGCTCATTAGTGGAGCTTCATCTCCAGTTAATGTACGACCAGTAGATGTTTCTATCACTCCAACACGGCTATCCTCGTTACCGTTACCATCTTCACCACCTTCGCCATCTTGCATCTTCTTCTTTTTCTATTTACATTATTGTTTAAGATGTAATAACTTAATCAATCGTGATTAAGAAACATAATGTGATACGTACCTTCTTACGTTTTTGTTCTTCCACCTGTTTTCTCTTTTGTTCGATCTTGTGTTGTTTCACCATTTCAGTTAAATTACTGATATATTCATCAGTCTGAGATAACAAAAAGGCTAATCGTTTATCTTTTTTCTGATCAATTAACTTTCTGTATCCTTCTTCATCTTCTGCCATCAAACGTCTCATACGCTCTTTTTCAATACGTTCTTGTTCTTTCTTCTGTTCTCTTTCTGCATTAGCGTGGTAATTGAGAACTGCTTTGTTTAGCCTAGCCAATTTAGCTACATTGTTTCGATGGAATTCCTTAAAATCTTTACCATGTTGAAGCACAGAGCTAAGAAATTCCTAAAAAAAGAAAAATAAATAAATTAGAAATATATGAACAACTCTTAGATTCTTACATAATTTTTACTTATAAATGATTTATATATAGTTACTTGATGTTTTTGTCTACGTTTACGTTCTGCCTCCAATTTCTGTTGTTTCTCAAGTTTCTCTGTAGCTCTAGCTTCCCGGAGACCTTGCTTCTTTGTGCGCTTATAAGCTTTCACATTCACTGCAGTTTCTAAAGTGGTATCTTTCCGAGTACATGCTAAAATCTGAAAATATAAATATAATTAGAAGACATACATATTTATCATATATCGGTCATTAATATTTTCTTGATGATTACCTCTGATCGTAATTGTCTTTGGAAATTCAACACTCTAAGCATACGTAATTCAATTTGTGCTTGAATACGAAGATCCTCTGGCATGTTCGTTGGTAGATTGCTCAACTGCTCCATACGTAATGCTATACGTGCAGCAACTCTGTCATTAAATATTTAAAATTAATTATATATCTATTGTTGTATAGTCTATATTATTTTAATCAACTCAAAAAGTACCTGTTCTCGCGTTCTTGTAAAATTAACAGAGGATCTAAACCAGCTGGTTTCGCTACACTAGTCACTCTATTAGTCTTGGCACCTGGCTGCGGAGGCTGTTGTTGCTGTGGGGTTTGGCAACCTGGCCTTGGAGGAACTGCAGAACCAATTACGTTTGGTCCAGAGATTGGTAGACCTGTAGTAGTAGCAGGTCCTTGAGATGGATCTATAGGGGGACGTTGTGCCATACCTGGGGGAGGAGGTGCTCCACCTATTTACATCAATTTTACATCAAACCCCTACTATGGATCATTCTACTCTACTTTTGTATTTCCATAATACAAACGTGTCAATATAGTTTTAATACATTCATAAAAACAAGAGTGAAGAACAAACATATGGTTCACAAACACTCATTAACTAAACAGATATAAACAAATTATTAAATATGATTTCTACCAAATAAACTACAGATTGTGTTTAATTAGGGTGATAAAAGAAAATTATTGTAGTTATTAAATATATTGTATTCTTAAGCGATTATTAATATTCAAATCTAAAATATATAAAAGGAAACCACCCAAATTAAATTCATAACAATCAAAGTAGAACAACTAAAATATGACAAGTAAAAGCATAAATACCAGCAAATAGGAATACAAAACAATGCAATGCAAAACAATACAAAAGATGGAGTAGTCACCTACAATATACAAATTACAATATATTTGATTGATTGATTTACCTTGAACAGCTAGAGCAAGTTGCTGAGATAATGGCTGATTTCGTGCCAGCAGTCGATATGCCATTATTTGTACACTGTAAAAATTGATATATAAATTTTCTTTCTAGTAATTCTAAGTTAACGAATATGTTACAGAACACTGTGAAGTTTAAAGAATGTATCATTTTAGTAGAAATATGAACTGAATATAAAAATATATACTATTCTTAGTAAATGTATTCATATATTAAATAATGCATACATTTCTTACAACAGTAAATACATAATGTTAAAAGTATTATTTTTTAGGATATATATATATTTAGAAAATAAAAATTAAAACTGAATATTTGATACCCTATCTGATAAGTTAGGGAGATGTCATATAAAGCAAAACAAATATTTACTTAAAATATAAATCTTATTTAAAACAGTAGGTTAGCTTATATTTTTATTTAATAAATTTAGAAATATACAGCTAAAATGTAAATACTTCAATTACATAAATAAACACAAATAAATCATTTGAACAAAGCAAGTAATTTCTGCTAGGAAAATACAGATACTGTTCTGTTATCTGGATCATCTGCGACAAAATATTCTGTTGGTTTTAATACTGTAATTCATTGTCCCATGGTTTTTTATAACTATAATATCCGATTTTAGGTACGTAATTTATCGTCTCTACTTCTTTTAGGTTACATCATTTATATGAACAAACACTAATAAGAATATTGATTGAAATTAACGTATTTTAGTTTATGTATCCTTTTGCTAAGTCAGAAATGTAAATATATGCATTTATTAGTAAAAGTATAAATTTCGTTTCTTGTGAATACATTTACTAACCAAATTAGTACCTAAGTGCATAAAACTAACTAAAAACTAATAGGAATTGTAAACATTTACAGAATTAATGTTTTTGTTGCTATAACACATATATTATTATTATATTTAACATACCGTAATTGTTGCAACTGTTGCGAACTAAATGTTTGCTTCTCTCCCATACTGCCCTGACGAGCCCTCAAAGCAAGCAACTGAGAATAACGAGGGTCCTCCTGGAGTCCTTTTTCTTCCATCGAGTCAATAGCCTTCTGTAAGGCATTCAAATTTTCTTGTCCAGCTGCAGGTGGACCTCCTGGTCCACTGGGACCAATCTGACCAGGGCCAGTCTGACTCATCTGATTTACTGGAGCACCAGGACCCATTGGTGTTGTACCTCCAGGAACAATTTGTTGACTCTGTGAACCAGGTCCCCCCATTTGAGCAGAGGATGGTTGTCCACTCGGTCCATTCGGTCCCATCGGATTATTTGCACCACCATGGCCCAATTGACTGTTAGGACCACCTGATCCCATCTGACTACCAGGGCCACCAGGTCCCATTTGATTAGAAGGGCCACCAGGTGGTATTTGCCCGCCTGGTCCTCCTGGAACCATTTGTGCTCCAGGTCCTCCAGGTCCCATTTGTGAACCTGGCCCACTTCCAGGTCCCATTTGACTATTAGGACCATTTCCAGGGCCCATTTGCCCACTAGGACCACTACCTGGACCCATTTGCCCGCTAGGTCCATTTCCTGGACCCATTTGCCCACTAGCACCGCTTCCAGGCGGCATTGGATTTCCGGGAGGATTTCCTGGACCCATCTGACTTCCACTGCCACTTCCTGGTCCTATTTGTCCACTAGGTCCACTTCCTGGACCCATCTGTCCTCCAGGTCCACTACTTGATCCCATCTGTCCACCAGGACCACTTCCAGGACCCATAGGACCTCCAGGTCCATTACCTGCAGGTATCTGTCCTCCTGGAGTATTCCCAGGTCCCATTTGACCAAGACTATTTGGTCCTAATTGACCTCCAGGTCCACTTCCTGGGCCCATTTGTCCAACTTGCCCTCCAGGACCCATTTGACTTCCGGGTCCTCCCGGGCCAATTCCCATTTGCGATGACGGGCCTCCCATGTTCATTTGTCCAGGTCCATTTGGTCCTACTTGCGAAGGTCCGTTATGTCCCATTTGCCCGGGACCGTTTGGACCCATTTGACCACCTGGACCAACAGGCCCCATTGGGCTGGGTCCCATTGGAGATTGGCTATTAGGCACCATTTGATTTGGACCACCAGGACCCATTTGAGATGGACCTCCTGGTCCCATACTGTGTCCACCAGGACCACTTGGAGGCATCTGTCCTGGACCTCCAGGTCCCATGTGATTCCCTGGCCCACTCATATGTCCGGATCCTGGTGGGCCACTTGCATTCATATGACTCGGAATAGGCGGTCCGCTATTCAAATGACTTCCAGGTGGACCACTGGCATTCATGTGTCCTGAACCAGGAGGTCCACTATTATTCATATGTCCTGATCCTGGAGGACCAGACGTGTTCACGTGACCCGATCCTGGTGGACCACCTGAACTCATATGACCAGATCCTGGCGGACCACTTGCATTCATATGCCCTGGTCCTGATGGTCCACTCATATGCCCTGGTCCTCCGGGTACCATTTGCGAGTTTGGAGGTCCACCAGCACCCATCTGTGAACCTGGTCCACTTCCTGGGCCCATTTGGTTAGGACCCTGACCCATATGACCACCTCCCGGTGGTCCTCCTCCTCCCTGTCCCATATGATTTGGTCCAATTGGCCCTCCTGGACCTCCTGGGCCCATTTGACTTGGACCTCCTGAGCCCATTTGACCGGGACCACCGCCACCCATTTGACCTGGACCATTGGAACCCATCTGATTTGGTCCAGACTGCATCATGTGAGATGTTCCTTGAGGCCCATTCGGTCCCATTTGACCTGGCACCATAGACCCGCCTGGACCTTGCTGAGAACTGGAATTTTGACCGACTGGACCGCCAGGACCACCTTGGTTCTAGAACATTAAAACAGAGGCAAGTTCTTTTTATCAATTACGAATTTTATATCATTCATAGAATGTTAACCGAATCTCGTCAACTCTGAGTTTAACTTGTGTGCTTTTTATTATTTCAATCATTTTAAACTCTAATGTTGTTAGGTTCTAGAAGAAATGGCTCTAAATGAAAAATGTTCGTTTTATAGGCTTTTATCTAAAACGGATCATACACGATAAAAATATTACTTATCTAATCCACGATATTAAAAACACGTCTAGTTTATTACTTCTAATCTTTTATAGGTACTTAAATAAGTGCTGTAGTAAAACTATAAATTACCGACGTAAAAATATAAATAATAAATTACATTCAATTCACTACTTGGATTACTCGTTGCAAGAACAAAAATATTTCCATTCCGAAGATTTATTAAAGCAGTAGACTTATTAAAGTCTAATATCGATATTTTTCCGAATACCGTAATCGATTCAACCTCACAATTTCCAATTTCAAGTGTTCAAAAAATACAATACCTTATTTGTAACAAATTTTTGACATTATTGAACGCTTTAATCAAACCTAACCTAAAACTTTACAAAAGGTAACCAAGCGTATGAATATTTTAGAGCGGACGAGCTACTCGGACCAGATAGAATACTCTGATACAATATCATTCAGAATAAGCAAGATATTCAAAATACGTTTAGTCCGACCTTATGTCAAAACAAAGATTTAATTAAAATAAACAAGAAATATCTTCATAAAATACTGCAGCTAAGTTTCATACTGATCGCATTTCACTCTTGTATGAACAAGTTCACGAGTCTCATTGTCAGTTCCATCAGAAGTACAGCTGTATCATATCTATTCTCAAACAATTTGTAAATATTCACTTACACAACAAACGCATCCTCAACCTGAGTCAAAGTTGTGTCTGAAAAGTGTAGTAAACAAAAGGATATTCGTCGTGTCGTGAGTGTACGTATTGTAAACGTGTATCGATAATGGTCAGCACATTTTTAGCTACGATTAATGCCATGACGCATCGCGGAAGATTATTTCGGTCGTATAGATAAAAATGAGGTTAGGTTGATCGCCGCGCACGTGGTACAGGCGTACCACACGTGCACGCGTGCATAAGGTATGAAACACCGCTAGATTGTCAATTTTTGCCAAATCTCTGTTCTCAGTTCCACTATGACTAATTTCATGTAAACAGAAGCTAACAATGTTGTTGATTTTTATAAACTTTGACGAGGAAATTGACTGCGTAGTAATCCTTATCCAAACAAAAACTGAGATAAATTACAAATTGAAAATACTGTCCGGAACTGAACTTTATTTTTCTTCCCTTTTGAGAAAGCTTGATGGTGGAGTCTGACGGAGTTACGTTATAACTGATGAAATAATAATATAATTTTATTTAAAATAAATTTTGATCTCAATAATATAACTTTGAGATTAGGTATTGCTATAGATTTCTAGAATTATTTCAAGCAAATAAATTTGAAGTTGTATCGACTGCAATGATTACAATAGACTCTTTGTAAGGAAGAAACTAATCCAATATTTTTTAACTCGAAAATGTTGCGATAGTTTCTTTGGATCCCTTATAACAAATAGACCTCTGTTTTTACAGAAGTCAAAAGATAAGAACAACGTTGTAACTTCAATGTAAACACACACTAGCTACAATGTTGTTGATATTGGGTGTCGATGAACTGTATATTATACACTGATAAAATTAAAAAATAAATATTTATAAAATAAATATATGCAATGACGTAGCTCAAAGTAAGTGTAATTTCCCGTACTAGAAAAGAGAATTCTAAAATTCTATAATTTTATTTTCTATAAAAAATAACTTTAACACGAAGTCATCAATGTTTAGTAAACGGTAAAAACTTTGATTTCATAGAAATCGTTTTCTTACCGTTAGTTAAATATTTGTTCGACTTTTTAAAGAAATTTATTCAATTTTACATTGATAAAGACTTAAAGAAAGGTTAAAACAAGTTACAAAATGTCGAATTTAATTTTTCCTTAACAAGGAATCCATTGTAGCCAATCAATACAAGTCTATATTTTGATTGGACGAAAATTTTTAACGATGTAGTGTTTAACTAGAAATAAAATTTCTCTTTTCAAAAGTGAGATTATCATTATACTTGATAAGTAAAAATCGAGTAAATAGAACTAGTTTAATAAATTAAATAAAAAAGATTAAGAAATTAATTAAATATGATTAAAAAACTAAATAAGTATTGAACAAACTTCGGAAAAGACATTTTACAATTTTCAAAATTTTCTTCAGCGCTGTAATTTTTGATTTATCAGATGATAAGTTTTAATTTATCTTACAAAACATGACTATTTTCATCGGCGTAACCAACATGTTCATCTATTTAAACCATAAATAAATATCTTTTGTTATTACCTGAAAATTAAATTACTTATGTACGTAGAAATAAAATAAAGAAGTAGATATACTACATATATAAAATATACTACACATTATTTTCACGTTCTTTAACAACGAATTATTTAAAATTTACCCAATGATAAACCATTTGAAATCGATAGTGATTGTACTTTAATACAACAAACAGAATAACCAGTTAAAAAGATTAATATTTTGAAATAGTTTATAGGACTGAATTATTTCCTTCAAATTAGCAGAAATAAATTACTTATTTCGAGAACAAAAAATATTTAAAATAGTGTGTTATCGAGGAAGCAACATTCAAATAAAAATTGTATCGGACTTCAGTTGAAGTTTAGTAGAGTATTAATAAAACTCGGTCTACTATAATCAAGATAAATGAATCGGAATCAATCAATTCAATAATACTCGATGAGTTTATTCAAACTGATTACGGTCACACGTAATTATCCAGTGATAATCACATGTAGCGTACATGAATGCAGCGTTCCTGTTAGGCAATGTGCATGCGACATAATAGTGGGGGTTGACAATCGTGACATAAAAGCAGAGCTTTCGCGAACGATACTGTTATTTTCAAGTTGAAACGAGTTGACTAAACACGGTTGGTTCGCAAACAACAGTCAACATGATCAGCAAGGAAGAACTGACTCACTGTTACGATTTTGTTTTAAACCTCACCATCGAATCAGGAAAGGTACTTTTATTTATCATCAGATTTTCATATTAATAATTTATACACAATATTATTTATCTTGCTTTAAACATTATTCTTTTATCATTGCATAATGTACGTAATTATTCATTCGTTTTATAACATTGCATAAATAGAATATTTCAACTCTATAATGATAGACAGGGGTGGATCTTTGCTTACTCAATGGAGGATTTAGTTAAAATTTTTGTCATTCTCACATTTTCTAAATTTTATGGTAGTTACGTGACAATTTTTCACGTAAATTTTTCACATTTTGTTGTACAATTCTTTCGATTAAAAAAAAATATTTTTTAACTCTTACAGAGCTGACAAGAAAATAGCAATAAATATATATTTTATATAAAAAAAAATATGATATAAAATACTGGAAATTTACAGCATTTTGAGAAAGTTTAACAAAAGGTATTTTTAATTATTCTGTTAATTATAAAATCTGCTTTACGTATATAAAATATATATTACTAAACATAATGTAGTGTTATATTTCACAAGGCAAAAACTACAAAAAGTATTTTATGTAATGCAATTGCTGTGTACACATATATTGTAAATATGAGTCTGAAGCATCAAGTAGGGTTTATTGTTTAAGATCTAAAAATGATTATTCGAATAATTTATCTCTTTACAGTGAAAAGAAAAATTGCACAAATAAGTCTGCTCTTTAAACAAAAAATTAATTCCTCTTAATGATACTGAAATATTTTGGAAAAATACAATATTTAACGTAAATTGATTTGTTAAAAATGTTTGAGGTTTAAATAACGTAAAACAGATGTATTACATATGTATATAATGTGGATCAAAAGGGTATTGACGCACTCTTTAAAACAGAATAACCTTTTGAAAATTGGACAAAACGATTTGACCTTTCCTACGGAGCTAGAATTAATTTATCAGATGAGTAATGGGTAGATCACTATGAGCGATATCGAATCTTCCTTTCTATTTCAAAATTTCAAACTTTTTAATTTGGACATTTCGAAACGTTTTTTAACAATTAAAAAATTTAGAAATGTGAATTTAGGAATATGAAAATTTAGCAGTTGAGATCTAGAAAATTAGAATTGTAGAAATATGGTAATATGAAAATTTAGAAATATAAAAATATCAGTTTCTAAATTTTTTAATACAGAAATATCAAATTTTCCGATTGACAAGTTTAAAAATTTGACAATTCAGAAATTAAAAAGGTTTAAAAATATAAAAGCATCAAACTTAAAAATTTATAAATTTAGGAATTAGGAAATTCAGAAATATAGATGTTATGTATTTTCAAACTAAGAAATTTACTATCCATGAATATTGTTTAATTGTTTTAAATGTAAACATTTTCAGATTGTACCATACTCTAGGTTTTTACAAGGTCTTCCGCATTTTTTTGCAGACCAGTATCTGTTTTTAAAATACAAAATTTATTAAAGATGAGTTTAACTACCTATTATACCATGATCTTGAAGTAACCTCGAAAATGAAAAAATCAATTGAAATCAGAATTTAAAAATATTACCATCTTGAATGTCTAACGAAATAAAGTGAGCTATTCCACTTTTACATTTCTTTAATTTAGATTCATTTTTATCCTTCAAGGTCATAGTACTATGGTTGATTAAACTCTTCTTAGTATTTCGCATTGTAAAAAAGAGATATAAGTCTGCAAAGTATGTTAATGACCTTGAACAAACCTTTTACATAACCTTAGAACTTTTTATCGTCGCCAAATGCGTCTTGAATCTACTTAAAGGTTCCTCCTTTTTTTACCTTTGAGACATACAAATGTTTGAGTTATGTGGAACAGCCTGTATACCGAAAATTTGAACAAAATTGTGTGATACAGAAATAAACGACAGATATCGAAGTACTTGAGAATGTTTCGATTTATTATACAGTCGGTGTGGAAAGTATTCGTACAGCGACCAATTTTAAATAAAATGTTGTGCGAAAATGTCAGTTACAAATTTTAAGGGGAAAAAATGATGAACAAATATTCTTGGGTATTTGTAGAAAAGATTTCGTGAAAACTAAATTTTAATTTCTTCAGGATTAACAAAAATATACAATAAGAACAGTTGAATGTAAGAAATAGACGCACAGAAAGTATTCGTACAGTTATGAATTATGAAAAATAAACTATAAAAGAACAATATATTTTTTATATTTTAATAATTTGTAGGATTGCCTTTGGATTTTATAATAGCATTAAGTCTTCTTGGCATAGAATTTACTAAGTTGGATGTTACAGCCGGTTCTATCTTGTTCCACTCCTCTAACAAAGCGATTTTTAAACTTTCTTTTGATGAAATGTTATGGTTACGTATTCTTTTCTCGAGATAATCCCATAGATGTTCTATGGGATTGATATCTGGTGATTGAGGCGGCGTTTGTAAATATTTTGGTGTGTTGTATAATACCCATTGCCTTGTATTATATGCAGAATGCTTTGGATCATTGTCGTGGGTGAATATAAAATTGTTTTTAAGACCCATTTTATTTGCACTAGCATGGAGATGTTCTTTTAAAATATCAATATAAACTGTATGGTTCATAATACCGTCAATAAAATGTAGAGATCCCACTCCATTTGCACTCATACAACCCCAGACTAATACAGATCCTCCTCCATGTTTTACCGTCGGTTGCAAATTTTCTTTTCTGAATTGTGTATTTTTCTTCCTCCACACTGTAAATCTTTTTTTAGAGCCAAATATTTCGAATTTGCTTTCGTCAGTAAAAATTACTTTATTCCAATATTCGATTGGTGTATTAATGTGTTGCTTCGCGAATTCTAATCTTTTCTTACGGTTAGTTTCGTTTACAAAATACTTTTTTCGTGCTATTCGACCATGATATTCGCTACTTCTTAAATAGTCACGCACAGTACTAGCTGACACATCTATGCCAGTGTTGTTTTTAAGTTCCGTTGCAATTTGTTCGGCAGTTATACGTGGATTTTGTTTCACTTTACGAATAATTAGTCGTCGATCATACTCATTTATCTTACGCGGACGCCCACTTCTTCTTTTATTTGAAACAGTTTTCCGTTCTCCGAATCTATCAATTATACTTTGAATGGTAGATCTTGCTCTATTCACTATGGAAGAAATTTCACTAAGTGATTTACATTGATTGTGTAATCGAATAATAATTTTTCGCTCTTCTTCCGTCGTTTCGCAACTTTTACAACCCATATTGAAGTATATTATAAATAATTTCCAACTTGTTTCTATTAGTACTCTGTACAAACTAATAACTTTTGTTTTTATTCGCCACATTCCGAAGGTCATGTTATGTTTACATCTTAAGTAAGCAAAGAAGTGGAGGTGTACGAATACTTTCTGTGCGTCTATTTCTTACATTCAACTGTTCTTATTGTATATTTTTGTTAATCCTGAAGAAATTAAAATTTAGTTTTCACGAAATCTTTTCTACAAATACCCAAGAATATTTGTTCATCATTTTTTCCCCTTAAAATTTGTAACTGACATTTTCGCACAACATTTTATTTAAAATTGGTCGCTGTACGAATACTTTCCACACCGACTGTAGGTACAACGAAGTTACCTAATACGGAAACTTTTACTAACGAGACCTCAGCTGATCTTTGTCACACAGCTCTTAAAAGTCGTAGGGTACTGTTTTATTCCATAACTAACACATTGGCTTTGGAATCAATTAACCTTTCGAACTCGAAGATTTTGATCCACCGTTTAAAATGTCGTCTCAGAGGCGACAGCCGAGGGCAAAGAGTTAAATATCTTGAGTAATCAGATATTCGTGAAGTACGTTACAGAAAGTTTTTGAAGCGGTTCAATTAAGTTACAAATACCTCACATGCGAAGTGAATAATTTACATAGATAGCGTCATATAGTGCAATGGAGTCTGAGACTCACTAGTTATAGATTATTAGATAATGAAGATTCAACCTTGAAGCTACTTGATAGTTAAAATGTTATTGTTTTAGAATAACCTCTGGAAATTGCTACTATGAGCCTTGGTAAACAACGAGTTAATCCTCAGACCTGTTTCTTATATCTTCTCGCAAATTCAGCGACGTGAACTCTACTTCTTCAGCATCGCAGTCTTCGATAAAGCTTAATACACTTAATAGTTATGTAAATTTTGGACACTTAACGTTCAAGTTAATTTTACTTAACGGTAAAGTGTTTAGACGTTTGTGACACTAATTTTGTGAAGTGACTTATCGATGGCTGCGTTCAAACAATGATAGCAAGGAAATAGACTTCATATGTCCAATTTATGAAAAAATATAGGAAAAATAAGTTTCCGAACTGAGTCTCGTATTAGGAATTCATTTTTGTAATCGAGTATTTGCATAATTTGCGTTCTATTTAATTACGAAGAAATCGAATTTTAATTGCCGATCGTAGCGAGACTCCTCAGACGATTTGATCTGAATTTGTTTGTTTGTACCACGCTATAGATTGTATTTTGGGTCTTTTGACTTGAAGTTTTGAAGGTAGACCCCTGAGACATCCTAAAGTTGCATAGATTTTGGTAATCTGACGATAGGAACTTGTCACCGACATCGATCGTCGTCGAATCGATTAAAAAGTGTTTTGGTATCGTTTTTGATCATTTTTGACTCATACAGTACCTGGCCATCGAATTAGGACCACTATACATATTTCACGTTTTCCGTAAAATTAAAAGGCCTGTTCAAATTATAACGATATGTTAGCTACTAACATGATACACTACTACCGTACATAACATTATTAACACATGTTAATATCTTGTATTTCCACCCTTTGCTTTGGCCACAGCTTGTATCTGGCATGCTCTGTATACATTGATCATATGCTTTATATCTGCATTATTTTCCCAAATATCTGTAATTCTTTTCAACTCAGATAATGTGGGTAGAAAGTTGTAAACTAGTCTTTTGAGTAGGCAGACATTTTCTGTGGCATTCAAATTTCACCTGACGCGCTATCGATACTCGAGCTTAACGTAAACGCACTGCCCTGAATCGCTCATCACACAATTCATTATCACGATAATAACAAATTGCTATGTATATATCGTTGTCAACGTATTTACTAATAATTTTGCATGACCTAAGACAATTTTCCGTATATGACATAATGTTATAACCATAAAAGTGAATTTTTCATACGTGGTCCTAACTCGATGGCCAGGGACTGCAGAATCGACTAGTAACCACGTTGAAAGCTCTATAACTCATCGTTGACGACAACACTTGGTCGTCATTGACGTCAGTCGTCGTGAAATCAATAATACTCCTGTTTGCTATTATTTTTGATAGTTTAATCGTTTCTAACTACTTTAAAATCTTTATCTCATTGTTGTTCTACCCATATGCGGCAGTAGGTACTCCACTAGTACCTGGTTCTTAGATCTACTAGTCGTATTTTCTAGTTGATTGCAAAACATATCTTAGTTTTAAAAGATGTATAAAATTTTAATAATTTGAGTTATGTAGGTTATATTAGACTACTTAAGTCTTAAAATTCTGCACTTTTCGCCATTTTAAATGAATCGTGGCTCGTAGCAAATTCAAATTAAGATCTTCATGGAATTCTTAAGACCTACATGATCTACTTCACTTTATAAAAGATACTTTTTAAAACTTTGCATGCTTCATAGTTGCTAAATTTGACTTTCACTCATTTCACCATAATTCCAAATAATTGCAATTTTTTTTAATATTGCAAAAGCATGCAGTGAATGAATTTGTTTTGGTTCTTAACAAATATAAATTACTCTATCAATTTTGTAAACAGTTATTTTGTCATAAAAAGTATGCTAATACTCTCTTGATTCACTATCTATTAGGTGAAGTATAAATTGTAACAAATTAAAAGTGTTAATTTATATTTTGGTTAGGTATAAATTTTTTACTCAGGCAAAATAAAAATATTCCTTACATTTTGTTATTCAAACACGTGTTACATTATATAGTGTAGTTGCTTCCGAAATTTCAAGGTATTTATTATTTTTTCTGCGTAGAACAGTGTACTTTCTTTGGTCACAGACTTTAAAACATGTTACATTAGGTCACAGTATTAAAAAATTAAAAATTCATTAAATATTTCAAATTTTTTGAGGTGCATCACTCTTTTACTACTGTATGCTAGTAATTTTTACATAGTATGTTCTAAAAAATTTGTTAATGTAAACAAATTTGTAGTTGTGTGTTAAAAGAATACATTTATATTTTAATATAACTGCATACCTGTAACATAAACCCGTTCTACAGAACATTCTACATAAACAGGTATCAGGGCATAATATAAAAAAATCAACAATTCGTGAGATATCACAAATTTTTTTATGGAATACTCGAGTTTTAACAGAATTAAGTATATCACGATATTTTAAATTAAAATCACGAACTGTTGATACTTTCGTAAAAATGTAAATTTTACTTGAAACAATTTAGCGATCAACAAATACTTTGAAGACAGTTTTGTCAATTAATTAAAATGAAACATCCTATACGTATTTTCTCTTCCATCATTTGATAAATGTTTTGACATAATTCGCTTTTCTTATTAAATGTTTTGGTATTATACTGCGTTTAGGGTCACTCTAAAAAACATAAGAGTGCTAATTTAACACGACACTGAACAATTATCGAAATCTCTTAAAGAAAGAATGTAAATACAAATTTCTTCAATTATTCTCAAAGTTCTACAGAATTTTATACTTGAAATGTTTTCAATTAGAAAAAAAGAACATAAGTTTTTTTACTGACAAACTTTATTAATATATTCCACCTGTAAAAGTAAAAGAAGAATGATTTTTAACTTTATTAAAAAGTTAGAACTACAAAACAACAACGTATTGCATATTTTGCAAAGAGAAATGAGAATAAATGTTTACATGAACGTAGGCTCTCAAATGCATTATTAAGGGTTATTAAAAAATATGAAAATCGATAATTCTTCTTATATAGCATTCAAGAAGAAAATCGTCTATTATCAACTCGTATTTTCCTCATACATATAGAATGATTACTGTAATCTCTTAATATTCAGGTGTCTTTGTTTATATAATATTTTTTTAATCATTTTTATTTAAAGAACATGCTGGTAAAGTCCTACGTACAAAACTGAGACACTGTATGTGCATCAAAAAGTAAAGCAGTCTCAAGTCATTTTGTACTTTGATTACTTTTTAATAATATTTAAAATTCTATATTAAAACAATATTTTTTTTCGTATTTTGATTTATGAATATGTTGGTACTGTTTGGTGCTGAAAAATTTGGTTACCTTGTATATTGTCAACCTCATGATTTTAAGGAGTCCTATCAAAAGATGTATACTACTAAAGATTTTTCTATTTTTTACAGTTTTCACGATATGCAAAATAACAGTAGAATTCAAGTTTTTCCCAAATTATAGTGTTCTAGGTTAAATTTGTTTTAATATCAATTGTATTGTTGTAAAATTAAAAATACACTAGGCAATTTAAAAAAGTCAAGGTAACAAACTAAAGATCTTAACTTTTTGCAGAAAGAAACATTTTTTGTTGATTTTACGTATTACGTAATTAACTAATTTTTTTTTAAACGTTTCTTTTAAAAGAACATTGTGCACACTATTTTACTGAATACCATATACAATTAGATAATAATTTTCTGTAATTAAATACAGTTGAATAACAGTTTTCTAGCAAACTTGTTCCATTACTTTAGTTTTGTTACGTTTAGCATTTACTTGCATTTACTTAGAAATTATTTCGAAATGATTATACATTGGTTTATCTAAATGAGTTAATGATTTTTTGGTCAAATTATTGTATTATTTGGCTTGTACTATTATTGTACTATTTATTAAATACAGTATTTTTGTTTCTAATAAACTGTAATGATTGCTGATAACTGTAATAGCCATTATATTCTATACAGACTTTCGTATACAAACTCTGTTATATATTGTACATTAAGATTATATATAATCTTATTATTATCAAATAAATACGCACTGATTTTATCGACTAAAATACACAATAGCTACTAACATGACACAGAATTTTAAATCAAATTTTGACTGGATCCTATCTTACTATCTAGACAGATAAGATTTAAAATTAAACTTTTATTATCAAACAATTATACAAATATTTAATCTGTAAACTGATTGCGTCAAGCGGCTTTCTTCCGTGGAAAATTAACAACTTAATATATTGATAATGAAAAATGTAAATTTCTTGCTTTTGAAGCACGTGTGTACTTTTATTCGTAATTGATAAAGGTACCTGAATTCAGTCGTACAATGATTTATCGACTAATAATATTAATAAATGTTGTTTGATGTACAAATAATTTTTATGATTTTGTAACTTTCAAAATAAATCTTTAACATTACAAATATTGGCTGATTGTATGAATTTGTTTATAAAATTTTTACCGGTCTTGGGAGTTTAATAATTGTTTTTAAAAACATAAGTTACCTGAGCACCATGTATTTTTATTGTCTAATTTTCATAAATATACATAATATTTATTTATGTTAATATGCTCGCTTATCCAGAGTTATTATAAGAGAACAATTTTAATTGGCAGTACTTCAACCTTAATTATTTCGTTGCTGACTTCATCGAAAGAATGGTTAATTCAAAAAATGAGTAACAGATCTTCATTCTCGAAATAATGTAATTTCTTTAACTTATTTCTTTAAACTTTAACTAAATAAAAATATTAAACATTATATAATACACATATTTTACAAAGGAAAAGAAAAACTTGCATTCAATAATTCATTTTTGTCCGAAAAAATCATTTTTTAATTTTTTTGACAATGAGACCGCCAAAAAATCTTAAAAAATTATATTTGGGAATTTGAGAATTTAGAAATTGATGACAGAAATGTAAAAATGAAAAAAATTAAGAACTGTATAATTTTTAAATGTAAATAGTGAAAGATTGAAAAATTTAGGAACATAAATTTGAAATTTAAGAATTTCTTAATCTGGAAATTTGAAATTTAAGAATTTAAGAATTTATAAAGTTGAAATATAGGAATTTACAAATTTATGATTACAAATTTGAAATTCGGAAATTTACAAATTTAAAAATCAGATACATAGAAATTTCAGTTCTTCAAATTTATAAATTCTCCAGTAAACAAATTTGTAAATTAAAAGATTTGAAATACAGAAATATAAAATGTAAAAATCGTCGGGCTGTCCAACATTAAGATTTAAAAATTAAAAACTTAGGATATTTGGAAATTTGAAAATTTATAAAGTTAGATATTTAAATATTCAGGAATACGGAAATTTCATATTATCAGATAGAGGGACTTACTAACGAATGGAGCAGTTATCTAATGATTTAATTTACAACCTCTTCTTATTACAGCTGATTTATGCCTTTATCTCGGTACAAGACATAGTAGCATGTCTTTTTTCAATTTCAAATATCTCATCTACCCTACAATTTCATACAATTTGCACTAGAATGAATCATATTTACATATTTATTATTTTCTTAAAAAATATGATGCTTATTAACTCATAAAGACCCAGCATATTGACGAAAGATAATTAAGGATTAAGTAAACAGTTATTTCTTATGTCATTTAATTTTTTTCTTCATCTTTTTATATTTTATGAAATTAGGAGTTGATGTATAATTTTTTGTACAAATTATACCATGCATTTAAAGGAGAAAAATATATTAAGCTAACTTATAGTTCTGTACTTTATAAAAAAAAAACTTTTCTTTAAACTTAAGTTTCCTTATCTTTATTTTTTATTCTTCTTATTTTGCAAAATTGATGTTTATGTGAATATTATATAACTTTTTAAATTACTTTTATAGTCACATTTTAAATAACTTTTTGAACGAATATATTGCTATCCCTAACAACTTATTTTATATTTCTTTAGGTGATTCGTGATGCTATACAGGGATGCAAGAATATTGAAACTAAAGCTGGAGACTGGGACTTGGTAACCCAGTACGACAAAAAGGTTGAAGAGATTTTGCTGAATAGTCTGTCAAAACAATTTCCAAAACACAAGTACGTCATTTTTGCAAATAAATTAATTCTAAAAACATTGTTTTTTCTATATTTAAATTGATATGAGTAAGTTTTGTTAATCCATTACGAAAGTATGTCTATCAGATGTTCATGCTTTCGTTTTATTGGTATTTATTTCATTGTCTATAAGTAGTACTATTTTTGTTAATAATCGATTAAACTGTACAACAAATTTTGACTTTTTTCTATTTCGTAGCCGCCACTATGAAATTCTCATAGATTTTTGCGAGCTAAATACGAATCTGAAATCCATTTTGCTCTACAGTTTTTGAGGAAATTAAGGGGTAGCACCACTCTAGAGCCAGAAAAAGAGACCTAAATTTGACAATTTATTTTGGAAGTATGACAAGGTGAAAAGAATTTCTTTTCAGAGAGTTTATTTAACATATATTGAAGTACGAAAAATAATTTTTTTTTTGTCATTTTCGTACAAAGTGGGGGCGACAGAACCCATCGGTGGAAACAGCTTTTGTAGAAACACCGCCACGGGAGGACGGATTTCTCGCCATGTGTGAGACTTGGAATAAAAAATAACAAAAATTTATAATCTATATACAATTGGCCTCGATAGTACGTAGGGGTGTTTACTCAATTTTTGTAGAAGTTATGCATGTTTTAAGAAATGAATCGACTTTTTGCATGAAAAATGTGCATTGAATTGTTTATAAAAAAAAAGTTTACATTCAATCAAAAAACGGCTACGTACTACCATGGAGGATATTGTTGTGAAGCTACTGTAAAAATTTCAATTCGATCCATACAATAGTCACCGAGAAATCCGTTCTCCCAGTATGACAAAAGTGGTTTCGAGAAAAACGCGTTTAAAGTTTTATGAACATTTTAATCCTTCAATTTCTTGTTTACCTCTAATCTGCGATTCCTGCACTATACATTTGGCCATCCAGGTCGATGTTCGCCTACTTCTCTACCTTCCTCTACAACCGTTTGTTTTGTAGGTAACAGATGTACTTATTATTTTAAATGGTAAAAGTAATACACAAGCCATGAATCGCAGCACGCCGCGTAAGTACTCAGTGCGCGCTCTGAGAAGCTGCGGCAAAATTGATAATTGACTCTTTTAAAATTTGTTTTCCACTATAAATCAAATGGCATTCTGTTTCTATGACCCTAAAGCATCGTTTAAGCCAAAAAAAAAAAAAAGAAAAATCGACTTTTTGAAAATCCTAGAGTGGTGTTACCCCTTAATGTTAACAAAAATTGCAAGTTTTCAACTTTGAAGATGATTTGTGGTTTTGCTAGAGCAGCTATTCAATCGCTTTGTATACAAGAAAAATCTGAGAACCTTCCCAAATAAAACGATATAAATTTTTATTACATTATAAACATTTAAATATGTTTCAATAATGATCAAAGTAAGAAAGACACCAATTTTTGTGGATATTTTTCAATTTATCTAAAAAATTAAGGGCTTAGGCGAAAATTAAGCATTGTACGTGATAGAGCAGACATTTCTGTTGCAAGAAACATCAAGCGAAGTTACAAAATCACTTTAATTTACATTTTACAAGGAAAATAGTTTGACAAAACACGCGTCGCTGACAGCGGTACTCAATGTTGTCGTAGCGCCGTTATTAAATGTTAAATGTTCCGCCATATTGATTCAACTGAATAGTGGCGGTAAATTCAAATCCATTTGTATGGAAACAAATTTTCTTATTGATGTAATCCGAAGTATTAAAGCTTAATCTGCTATAGAATTAACTTTACGATGAAAAATAACTAATAACATTATTAAAAATATTTACGAATGTCATAAAATATTCGTTTAAAATTCTTTTTTCGAACCAACGTTTAATCTCTAATTTTCTGAAATATAAATTAAAAGAAT
The DNA here is from genome assembly GCA_036983795.1 of Megachile lagopoda. NCBI lineage: Eukaryota > Metazoa > Arthropoda > Insecta > Hymenoptera > Megachilidae > Megachile > Megachile lagopoda. Next base: position 1,133,293 of record CM072793.1, read on the forward strand.
AATAATTTATTTATGCATTAAAGTGAATGAAGAAAATTAATACTATAACAAAATAAGTTTTGATTACTTCATATTAAATCGATATAAATATTTATTTTGTAATTTTATTATAAAAATGTGTCTTCACACACAATTTAAAATTAACACTAAAGAAATTAAAGTAATATCAAAATTGATTCTAATGTAAAAGATTAAATTTTAGTATTAAGGAATAATTACAATAATATTAAATAAGAATATTCGTTATTATTTTATTATGAACATTTGTCTTCGTACAATTTTGAATTTTACCGCCGCTGAAGTGACTATTGCCCTATCCTTTTAATTAAGTAATCTCTTTGTGTTTCTTTCGGTTTGTATTAATATGGTAATATGGTTGTATAAAGAATTATAGTGATTGTCTAGGGAATTGACAGAAAATATCTGCTGTACTGAGCTAAAGCGGTCACGATCGCAATTGGCGGCAAAATTCAAACGTATTTGAATGAAACTGATTCTCAATACGTAATAAGATAGTCAAATATTTTTATCGGTTTAATATTATTACACGAATATCGGTTTAAAATAAATTTTAGCTTATTATGTTATAATCCTAATTTTCTACATTCATTCTAATATACACATATAAAAGTTGTTACTGCTTTAATTTCTATTCGATAAAAATACAGCTTAAACAGTTGCAAGTAAATACTGTTTTTTTCATCATTCACTATTACATATATTATACAACTATTCTTTTAAATAATCAGGTGCTCTTTTTCTACTTTAGGTCAATATAGCGACAATCAACTAAGATCACGGGCATTGATTCGTATAACTCCCAGAAGAATTACTAAATGAATTCGAGGCTTCAAAAAAAATTGTTCCAAACGAATGACAGTACCTAAACTGTTTATCAAAAATAAAAATTATTGCCAAGTTATTAAGAAATAAAAAACGTATCAAAACATAAATCTTCAAAACTAAAATAAATTTTTAACTTTGACAAAATGTCTTTAAATTCAAAATCGAGTTTCTACTATGATTATCTTGCTTTGTAACATATTTAAAAAACATTAATTTAAGAGGTTTGTCTCCCATAAAATATTATTTTTTGTCAAGTAAAAAGGTTATAAATGAATCGACCATCACTTTATGAAATATTGTGCTGACTTGATATCAAAACGCAGTTTTAAATAAAACGTGCTTTATATTTTACCTTGTCCATGTATTTGGTCGTATATTCGTTTTATCATCAGTAACTAAGAAATATCATTACAAACAGCTGCATAATAAATCTAGAGCAAATTTACAATACAATGAGGTTGCACAAGAATAATCGACTAAATTGAGTATGCTTATTAAAAACAGTGAAATACAAGAACTTCCGTGTATCTGTTTCTATTCAATCGATCGCAATTTCAAAAATTATTCCAATTTAAAAAGTCCTTTAAAAACATATTTTTAAAGTACTGAAACAATTAGAAAAAATAAATCGATTTTTTGAAGTATTGACTGGTTAAAGTAACAGGAAATACAATTGGCACTTAACAATTGTTATGTATGATATTTTTTAGAACATAGATAAATGTAGAATGCAACTTTTTAATCAGAGCTCATGAAACTTGTATTTTGATTCTATATTTAACTTGTATTTTGATTCTATATTTAACTTGTATTATATTTGAGAAATATTATTCCACTTTTAAGAGTGATTATGAACGAGTATTTTGAACTCATGTGTAATCAAAATGGGTCCAGGTGTATACATGTGATCATAGCGTTAATATAATCCTATAAATATTTCAAACTGACATTATTACTAATTGTATCTAATTTTCAGATTCATCGGAGAAGAAACAGTCTCCTCAACACGACATCTGCCAGAATTAACAGATGACCCTACATGGATCATCGATCCCATTGATGGCACCACAAATTTTGTACACTCATTTCCATTCACCTGCATTTCGATCGCACTAGTAGCGAAAAAGGAGTTAGAAATTGGCATTGTATACAATCCAATATTAGAACAATTGTTCACAGCCAGGAAAGGACGCGGTGCTTATTTGAACGGAAAGCCGATCAAAAGTTCCAATGTAGAAAGTGAGTTACAATTCAAACTTTGATTATTTTTATTCAAAATTTGATATTTTACTAATTTGTTTATTTCCCTTAGGATATTCTCTATAGTTCTGATACTTATCAATAATATCGACTATAAGATAAACAAATAAGTTTATCGGTTAGAGAATTTTTCTATTTACTATTAACATTTATATACTTTAAAAGGAATTCAAAAATACAATGATATGCCAAACACATTCAGATAGATAAGTTAATTAGCTTCTATGGAGAATATTTTATTTCAGAAAATGTAAAAATGAATTTTCATTCAATATTCTTATACTTCAAGATAATATTCAATGCTTCATGATAATGTTCTGATTATAGTACTTCATGATATAAATATTAATACAAATTAAATAATGTAAAACGAATGAATATATGGCATATAGAATTTGAAAAAATATTTAACACGTACTTTTTCGTAGTAGTCCACACTCATATTTGAAGGGCATAAACATATCAAAATTAGGATTTCAAACCCCGTATTGTGCTATTTGGAATACTTGATTATTTAGCTTACATGAATTTATACCATGAAATATTTACCGATTATTTTCAATTTCGGCTAACGATTTTCACGAATTCAAAATAAACTGTCAAGGGCTTAATGAACCCTCAGGTAACCCTCCTACAACACGGCATCTTATAACACGATTCATAAATTGCGCGAACCCTCCTACAACACAGCATCCTATAACACGGTTTCGCTCTGACACGATAAGAAAATTGCAAAAATCTTTGTAAAACACTGTACTTCTACAGCCGCGGCGAGGCTTGCCGTCTTAAAGATACAGTGTTGCGGAAAGTATTTCTTTTCATCTCCGTGGCCTGAAGACAAAAGTGTCTCACGCTGCTGATCGGCAGTCTGCGTCGAGCCACGGTGTGATAAAAAATAATTTTTTCGTCTTTAAGACATTAAGTTTCAGTCCCAAGCCATGTCCGATAAAGATAAAAAAACAACGTTTAAGAGGAAATTTATTTCTTTAGAAGTAAAGATACAAATCTTGGATCGTCTTTTGAAAAGAGAAATTAATACAAATTTATGTAGAATTAAAAAAATATTTGTTTTTAATAAGTTTTCGGAACGTAACCCCCCTTTTTGTATTGGCTCTGGGTCTCATACAACACGGTTTCACACAACACGGCATTTTCTAGGAACCTATCTACCGTGTTATAGGAGGGTTATTTGTACATTTAACATTAACAAAACGATGGAAAATAGTTAACATGCGGACACACCTAAAAGTCGACTACTCTTCACGGAATTTTCCTTGCAACTGACTTTCTTTTTCTCTGCCTGTACCTCCTAGATTGAAAATAGTAGCCGTCGATATATTGCCGCTAATTACGATATTTTATGACTTGACCTCAACATTTTTAATTTCTACCTGAGATCGATGGGGTGTTTTTGGAGCTCATCCTCGTGGGCCTCAGGTATTGTTATAAACCCTACAGTATTATAATACTGAACCTTTGAGATAATTTGAACTTTGAATTATGAACCGATATGGTGTCATTAATGAGCAATTTGAAATGCACAGGATATTCCAATAATCATAAGAAGAATGGTCGAGTGATGATTCTTCACGAAAAATTACGTCTAAAAATATATTTGTTCATATTTGCTTTCGTTTTAAAAAAAATTAAATTCGAAATTTTTTAAATATATTTATAAAAGAATATTTATATTAAATATTGTAAATATTTATATTTACTGCAATGAAAATGATAATTTCTTGTTTGGTTAATTCAATATCTAATGAATTAATAAATGTAACTATTAATAAAAGTATTGTCATTAGTCAGTGTCCTTTTTGATACCGTCACTAATTGCATATTTATTATACTTATAACTGAATTCATCATTTTAAATATTAGTGTATCAGCAATATTATGAAGAATAATGACCCATAATACATTTCAACGGTTTCAATATTTACATTTATTAATTTATAATAACTACTGAGTATTAAATAATGAAAAAGTTGTTGAAATTGTCTATATTCGTGTAGAAAACTTTTGCTGCAGATATTAGAGTTTTCAAACCCAATTTTTTCAAAAATCAAGTTCAATATGAAAAAATATTTGTATAAAACGATTAAATATCCTTTATACGAAAATGGAAGGAATCGGAGAACATCTTGTAGTAAGATCTTGGAAAATATTGAAATGTATGGTTCGTACATTTCTGAATATTAATTTCGATTATATAAACAGATTTTCGTTAAACTTCATTTGGAGCTATAATTTTTTTTTAATTAGTTTTGCATAATCTGAGAATATTCAATGAAAATATAGAAAAAATATAACGATTTTGTATGTCGGAACCCATTTAACTAGTTTTGCATAATCTGAGAATATTTAATGAAAATATAGAAAAAATATAATGATTTTGGATGTCGGAATCCATTGGTTCAAAACTTATATGAGCTGTGTACTATGAAAGTGGGGCAAGTGAAAATTTAAAAATATTGGTAAACATTACTAGACAAATTTGTTGTCTTTTGTAGTGTTAGATAATGTATATTTATTATCCAAGAGTGTTTAAAGTAATGGCCAAAAAAAGTTTTATTACATCCAAATACATTTGCCTTACTTTCAAAATTAATCAATTATTTGTAATCGTTAATTAAACGGATACTATTTTAGTTGATCACTTATTATCTTTCGTAATTTCTTTGAACCATTTTGGCACGAACGATTTTCAGATTTAGAGCCTGACTCAAAAATTCTTCTTTTATTACCAATTCTTCTGGACCTTATTTTCTATAAACATAAAAGAAATAATAAAATTCCTTGGTAATGAGGATTTTATTGGAGTGGTATTATTATCCAGAAAAGTATTTTTATTTTCTTCTTGTTGAAAGTATTCTGAGACATATTTCTGTATGCAATAAGTCACAATTAGTAATTAATTTTCAAATAACAGTGAAATGGTTTGGCGATTTGTGCGCGATACTAATATAAGAACCGTGTTGATGTTGTGGAATATATTTATTAGAAACCGAACTAGAAACTAATTACAGTAAATATTCGATGTCTGCAAATCTCTCGGGTCTGAACTGTTGCACATATCGTATAGGTCCTACATTGATTGATGTTTTACCGAACATAGAAAAGGACAGAGAATGAAGGATACCGAACGTTAAGAAACAATAACATATCGGTGGGACAATCCTAATGTAAGAATAAAACTTTTTTATTTTCGATTTTTTTCGTACGAAACTTCTAATATTAGGTTTTTTACATTTTTCTGATTAAAATGAGACTAAACACGACGTAATTCGGAATATAGTTATTTGTAATTTCAAACGTTACGCTTACATCGAGGACTTTACTCGAATAAGTTATTGCAAGTAAATATGAACCGAATTACGTCATGTTTGGTCTTATTTTAATCAGGAAAATGTCACGAATATGGTGGAGAAAGTTGTATGAACCATTAATTAAAAATAAAAAAGTTAGCAACGCATTAACATTGTAAACAATTGAAGAGACTTTTGATCTTTGCCGACTGCACGATCGCAGCGTCTCTTTCTTTTTAACTCGCTATCCTCCTCTGCTTTAGAAACTTTTATCGTCAATTAAACCAGCAAATGTAGTCTAAATTATACCGTGCTTAGTCTCATTTTTATCAGGAAAATGTCACAAATATATTGGTGAAAGTTTTATGTAAAAAAAGTCAATAATAGGAAAGTTTTATATTTTCATTGGCATTGTCTCATGGATATACACAACCAGGTTCACGTTATACTTCTCGACACTCAAGCTTCGCGGCATCTAGAGGGGTCTTCCCCCAGTGGTGGGGATAAATATTTTGCACATATCGTGTAGGTGATTTTTGCAGATATCGAATGTTCACTGTACTTGCAAACTAATTACTTAGAAACTAATTACTTCTAATATAAAATAGAAATGATACCTACACAAACCTACACATATCCTCGCTCATATTGAGGCTACCTATCTCATCAACACTGTACAGTTTGTAGTTTTTCACAATATTAATAGTACTACTAAAATTTACCGGAGCTAAATTGTACCGTAACATTTATATTCTGCTAAAAATAATTTCAACCCAAGGTGGACTTGCACCACTTTCAGAATAAACATCTTTCCAGCACTAATGATCACCCAAAATTTCATTGCCCAAATATTAGAAAATTTGAATTATCTCTATTATTATTTATATTATTTGAATTATTTTTTCTGAAATAAAGTAAAAAAATTACTAGATAATAAATACTACATAACTAGAAATAACTATCTTGAGAAGTCAGTATAGATTTCAAGAAATATATCTTATTAAACTTTGTAATTTAAAATAAGAAACTTGTGAACCAGTCATTTGACAGGTTTAGCAGTTTTAGTGCTAAAAAAGATACTCTAATTAGACTACAATTATCAAAATTAATAAATAAATAAAACTTATATAAATTAATTTGATATTAATTTTATATAAATAAATTAATTTATATTATTAATTCATTTTATGTAAATGAATTAGTCTATATTACTTCGGCGATAAAATGGTGCAAACATTCGCTTTATTTTATCCAGTCTTTTGCAAAACACTAGTATGATTCCATTTTTTGAGTATGAGTTAACATAGTTAACACACAAGGTCAGTTCGGAAAGTAATGCAATTTGTTCGTTCCCGCCATTTTTCCTGGTCCGAACATGTTCGGACTTGTTAGAATATGTGAAGGGGACTCTTATCTTCATATCTGTGCAACCTCAACCTGATCCGCGCTCCGAAATTGTCAGAATCGTAGTAAACGTAAACCTATTATTTGCGCCCGTGTCACGACGCGTAATGGAGAAAAATATCGAACAACGTTATGCGATTAAATTTTGCGCTAAGCTGAATAAAAGCCTCGCCGAAACCAACCAAATGATTAAGGCGGCATACGGAGACTCTGCTCTTTCCTATTCTCAAGTTTCCAGATGGTTAAATTTGTTCAAAAACGGTCGGGAAAACTTGGAGCATGACTTCTGCTCTGGACGGCCGACAAGCACCACTATTGACGAAAATGTTTCCCGTGTCCATGAACTTCTTAAGAGTGATCAACGACTGAGTGTTCGAATGATCGCAGAGACTCTCAACATATCGAAAACTACTGTGCACAACACTGTACTCGAAAAGAGATCGCCACTACGTGGCAGCTGCACCACGACAACGCTCCCAGCAATACCGCTCTGCGCGTTCAAGAATTTCTAGCCAAGCACAGCTTGGTAACGTTACCACAGCCCCCTTACAGTCCTGACATGGCTTCAGCAGATTTTTTCCTGTTCCCGAAGATCAAATCTGTCCTCAAAGGATTCCATGTTGGAACCATAAAAGCGATTCAAACCGCCGTGACGAAGGCATTAAACGAGGTCCCCATTAACGCCTTCCAGGATGCGTACCGTGCATGGAAAAGTCTCTGGCAAAAGTGTGTTGAAGCCCAAAGGAAGTACTTTGAAGAATTTTAAAGATTTATATCAATAACATAAATACATTTTTTTTTACGTACCTAATTGCATTACTTTCCGGACAAACCATGTATATGAAACTTCATTTTGTTAATGCGTAATCGAAATTTATCTGTGAACTAACTAAAATTCATAGTTCATTATACTTACCTAAGAATTCTGTACTGTGATCAACAGTCTTATGCATGTAGCCCCCTGCCCTGTGTAACTTTCGAAGCAGTCCATGTGAATTTCACTACTGTTCCTTTACAACTGGTAGTAAAACGTATCAGCATTTTCGTTTACAATTATACGATAGTTCCTGGAGTTAATGTGGACCCACAACGCCCAATGACCGTCTACTTCTCTAATACGACTTTATTGACTTTTACCGAACTTCGCTTCGTCGATGTTTAAAATTATATAAAAATATGCACTTATTTGTGGAACACTCTCAGTCCAACTGAATATTTAGCCTAACCAATACTGCTCATATTCTTCTATACAGTTATAATTCTATATAAGCAAACATGTCCTTTACGATATAAGCAAAAATGTTATCCCCACCACTGGGGAGACGACACCTTGAGACGAACGAAGCTCCCTCGCCGAGAAATGTAACGTAATCGGGGTTCGGGTATAACCGTGAAACAATACCAATGCAAATATAAAATTTTTTATTTTTTCGTTTTCAAACTTTTATCAACAGATTTTTCATACTTCTCTTATTAAAATGAGACCAAACACGATATAATTTAGGCTATATTTACTGGTTTAATTGATTATAAAAGTTTCTAACGCTGAGGAGGATAGCGAGCGAAGAAGAAAGAGACGCTGCGATCGTGGCAGTCGGCAAAATTGCGTTACTAACTTTTTTATTTTCCATCCATTTTTTATACAACTTTCTCCATCATATTCCTGACATTTTCCTGATTAAAATGAGACCAAATACGACGTAACTCGAGTTATATTTACTTCCAATATCTTATTGGAGTAAAGTCACCTAAACGCGTAACATTTGAAATTACAAATAAATATGTCCCGAATTACATCGTGTTTGGTCTCATTTTAATCAAGAAAATGTCACAAATATGTTGGTAAAAGTTTCTTAAAAAAAGAATCAAAAATAAAAATGTTTTATTCTTGCATTAGAATTATCCCACTGTTACTGTTTGTTTACGTTCAATCATTCAGATGTCTCCTTCACTCCATGTCACTACAGAAAGTTCAGACCCGAGAAATTCGCTTATATCGAGCATTTACTGTACTCGGTTATATACGGAAGAATGTAATCTTCAATAACATTTCTGACACATGATAATCAATTTTCAGAGTTGGAGCACTCGTTGCTCTGTATAGAAACATCATACGCAACGATCGACAACATCAGAGACATTATTTTGGGAAGAACAGAAGCCTTCGTGTCGGTGGCTCATGGAATACGAACAATGGGATCAGCAGCATTGACTCTCTCTTATATAGCAATGGGCGCAGCGGATGCTTATCACACCGATAATCTGATGCCTTGGGACGTGGCTGCTGGTGTGCTTATTATCAGAGAAGCAGGTGGTGTGGTAATCGATACAAATGGTATGTCACTCGGTATGATATGACTTTTAACCCTTAGTGCTCGAGAGGCGACTCTCGGTCACCATTCGATTTAATACAGGGCTAGCATAAATGATTCATTCGTTTTGAAAAGGCTATATCTTCACAAGTATTACATGTACACGCATGAAAAGAACCACAAACTCATTAAGTTTATACACCTTCTACAAATCTTCAATATGTGCCCCTTTGGTACAGTAATTTGAAATAACTATTTTTTAACTGATTCTATAATATTACATATGTGATGTAGAAACATAGTGGACAATAGTGGAAATTATTAGTAGAGGATAACCTCTAAAGAATTCATGTAAAAATACCTCCGAGTGTAAAGAGTTAATATCTTCCGCAGGAAATTTCGACTGAAACGCGTTTTGTAGACCGCAGAATGTACTCAAAAGGAATCGATAATAATGAAACTGAACGAACGACACTAATTTCTTAACTCTGACTTCGAAGGTATTTTTGCCGTTGGCAGACAGTGATTTTAAAATTATTTAATTGAAAAGTTGGAAATTTTTGTTTTAGTTGAACACTTTTTAGTTGAAAATATGGGACTCTAGGTATTTGTAGATGTAAGAATTTGGAAATCTAGAATTTTGGAGAAATAGGATTTTAGAGATGTAGAAATTTTATAGTTTAGGAATTCGGGGACATAGAAACTTGAGAATTTAGCAATATGGAACGCTAGGAAATTGGGAAACTTCAAATTCGAGATGTAAGGATTTGGAGATCCCGGAATTTGAAGGTTTAGGATTTGGAAGGTTTAGAGATTTTAGGATTTAGGAATATGGGAATGTAGGAACTTGGTGACT
>CM072793.1:1143378-1171532 GCA_036983795.1 Megachile lagopoda
GGGCGTTTGACGCGATACAGTGACCTAGGAATTTGCAGGTTTAGAGATTTTAGGATTTAAGAATTTAGGGATATGAAAACTTGGGGATTTAGCAATATAGGACGGTAGAAATTTGGAGACCTTCAAATTTGGAGATATGAGAATTTGGGGATCTAGAATTTTGGAGGTTTAGAGATTTTAGGATTTAGGAATTTGGGGACATAGGAACTTGGAGATTTAACAACATGGGACTCTAGGGGTCGGGGAACCTTCGAATTCGGGATGTAAGAATTTGGAAATCCACCATTTGAAGATCTAGAATTTTGAAAATGTAGGATTTTGAAGGTTTAGAGATTTTAGAATTAAAAAATTTAGGAATATGAAAACTGGGGGATTTAGTAATATGGGGCTGTAGACATTTGTAAATCTTCGAATTTGGGAATTATAAATTTGGAGATCTAGAGACGTAAGAATCCAGAAGTATGGAGATCTAGATATTTTAGAATTTAGAGATTTGGGGCACAGAAATTTGAATATTTAGAAATATGGGATCTAAGGATTTGGGGACCTATAAATTGTGAAATGTAAGAATTTGAAAATTCGAATTTCTAAACTTCTATAGCTTAGGAACTTCGTAATATGAAAATTTGAAAACTGAAAAATTATCGATGAAATATGTTTATAATTATAATATCAAAATACTATTTCAAATTTTATTAAAATGACTAAAAGATAACAGAAGGATAAAGATTTATTGTGAAAGAGTAAAGATGATCAGTCGTACAATGAGAGAAACAAAGAGAAAGGCAAGTGCATTTCTCTTCAATAGTCTGTATCTATTGAGAAAAGAAATAGTTATATTTTCACTTCTTTTAGATTGTTAAGGTTCTTTTGATCACATCAGTGTTGTATAAAAAGTTATGTATTCAATTATCAAAATCGTTTACTGAGTTTATTAGATTTATTTTATTAACTAATATTTTAACTTCTGAACCTAACTATTGCAAGACAATCACCTTAAACAAAAGAAAAGAAAATGTAACAAAAATTTAATATTTCAATAATTTCTCTAATTTTTATTTTTCTTAGATAATTCAAATCACATAGATGTCGTTATTTTGAAATTCTGACAGAAAATTAGTGTTAAATTTTTCTGATATCAACTGCTAATAATACTTATTGAATGCTCCAAACAGTTAAAATTTAATATATGTAGGCGATTAAAAAATGGAACGAAAAGGAAAATTATGAATACAATATATAACAGGAAAATTATCTTAAATCCTTAAATTGAAAGATTAAGCTGTTATACCTATATTCATTTTCACTGTGATAATGGTTGTGGATTTAGTAAAATGAGATAAGCAAATACTTTTTTACTTAATGAATCACAATTTATAAAATGCAATGAAAAATAAAATTCTGTTTCAGGAGGAGAATTCAACATTATGTCTCCTAAAGTACTAGCAGCAGGTAATAACAGATTGGCCAGTGAATTAGTAAAATTAATTAAGAAAGCTGATTCGAAGACGTTGCAGAAACGAAAATCAAAAGAAGATCATCTAAATTGAGTCATCGAAATGAACAAACTTCGAACAAAAACTAAACAATTTTTTTCTTATATAATTTTCTCGTATTAATACAAATTATCTAGATTTTCTTGCCAAGTAATTAATCGAAACTTATATAAAATAAATCACGTAATAACAAAATCTTTTTGATCTCGAATGCTCTATGCATTTGACCTGAAATGATTTCGCAATCATGCTGATTCACATACAGCAAACGTTGTTAGACAATTATAAACAATTAAATAAGATTCCACGACAAATCAGATTACAGTGCTAAACATGCATGAGCCTGTGTATTATTAAAGCTAATTGTGTTAATTGCTTACTTCTAAACTAAATAACAGTCGGAGATTAGCACTGTAAAAGTTATATAATCATTTTAGAGATAACTTTCAAGCTGATTTAAATAAAAAGATCATAAAATCGATCCTTGTAAAATAATACATGTATACAGTATTCAATAAATCAGTATTATACTAAATATCTTTATCTTTCGTTGTTATTTAAACTTTTGACTTATTGTTGTTACTTAAATTCAACGTATATCATTTTTATAATTTACTAAAGATTAATGATGGAGAAAATTCATTTTTATGGTACAAATAACTTCAAGTATTAACTTCTTCAATTAAGGGGGGCCTCTATGTAGGAAGCCGAAATGAAACCGATTTTCAAGAATTATTTCGAAGGATAAAGAATGAATAAATATTTGTAAGCATTTGAGGACTATTTAATAAATATTTCAACTTCATTTCGGAATTTTTTTTGGTTAAATAAAATACAAAATGGCGGAGGTACAGCATGACGTGCTAGAAGCGTCGCGAAGCGACTTCTAAAACGGTGTATAATCTAGTGTCTATTCTCATTATCTGAAAGGGCCAAGCAAAAAAATCTGAAGAATATATAGCTGTAGTAAATGGATGAACCAAAGATATTGAAAAAAAATTGAAAATTAGAAAAATGACAGACCTCGGAACAAAATGCTTAATATTTTTTTTCAAATTGCACTCTTTTTTGCAGTAAAAAAAAAGTTTATTTCAATGATTTTAACTTACTTTTAGGTTCATCTAGGGGACAATACTGCTTTTAAAATGTGTACAAAATTTTAATCCGATCAGTTGAGTAGTTTTTGAGTAATCCTGTACACCGATATTCAACTTAGCGTAAAAACAAGTTTCGAGAAAATCGCGTTTAAAGTTTAATTTGCCTGAGCGTACTTCAGCACAAGAGGTTGAATAATTTTTATACCTAGCATTACTTTGTAAATTCCGTGTATGTACTTCTTCCAAAACATCTGACTAAACTCTATTACAGGTATAGAAGCACTTCAAACATTAAATAAACACCTCCCAGGTCATTATACCACCGCGCGCGTCTCGGATCGACGTAAAGGTGGGTTATGGGTTTAGACTCTAACAGCTATAGCTTTGTGATTCACTCCAAATACCAATGCGTTTCGTATTCTATAGGTTTCAAAGCAACTTTCTAATAAATAAAAAAAATTACTTTTTTGACCACTGCTACATAGAGTTCGCCACTTAATTTCTAGTATTCTAGTAAAATTTCATAGATTGTAACTATACATAAATCAATTATAAATGATGCCTAAACATGACCTGTACCTGTTTTTGAAAATTATTCAAAAATAGAAATTTTAATTATTAAGTTAAAAGTTAACTATTTTTTTATTATTTACTTTACTATTACTTACTCGCATACAAAAATCATAAAATAAGATAATACATAGTGTAATTCATCGATTGTGTTTTAAATGCGTTTACTACAATTGAATAGTTCATAATTATTTTCAAAACTATGTTGTATAACTTTTCTGTAAGTATAAGATATTAAAAATGAAAATAGCAAAAAAAGAAAAACACTAGCAAAATATCTAGTACTGTATGTGCGTTGCAGCGTCAGCAGTATTAGTGACGATTAAACAACGCGTAGAACTAAGTAACTAAGTGGACTGTATCTACAGAAATTGTATGTGACTTCGGGTGACTAGATTTTATTTGCAATGGTAACCGTTTGATTCTTGAATCGAGAGTGTCTCTTCGAAGTCAAGTTACATTTTATGAAAGCTCGGAGTGGGCGTACAATTTTTGTATATAGGAAAGGGAAAACACTCTTCTAATTTCCTATTGGCTAGCTAAGATAAAGTGGAGATGGTAAAAAATCCGTGACGTATGAAGTGTTTTGGGTTTTTCCAAATTGACCGTAGCGAGTAATAAACCGAAGGAGTACCTCGACATGAATGGAAACTGCAAACAAAAGACTCTACGGCTAAGGCTAAGGGTTCTGACACCAGATGTAACCTACAATAAATCAAGAAAAAACTCGCTAGAATGTAATGACTCCTTGGGTCCTATTTCTGCTACGACTAAACAACTATAGATTGTAAATGGCAAAAGTTTCTAAAGAACCGAAAAATACGTTAAGCTATTGTATTGCCAGAAATTTGACTGAGGTCTAATCCTCTTACTAGAAAATGTATTTTAAGACCTAACAAGTACCATTGCAAAAATTACAAGAATAAGTTTATTTATAATTTGTAAAATGGATTATGTTTATAATTTTCTTGCCCATAATATATAATATTAATATTTTACAAGTTTTTGCAATTTTCGCGTTGCATTGAATAATTGCTATAAATACTAGAAACACCGATCATATAATTAATATATTTTGTTAAAATGTTTTAATGGTTTCAAATATTTTCAACTATAATCTAAATTTCTTACTGGGTATAGTTGTGTAATTAGATAAAATTGTAAAAAAATACATTAAACATTTTATCTGATTGAACACCAATTAACAATTAACATTTGATCTATAATTAAACTTCAATTAATCAAGAATTAATTTGCTACTGTTTTCCCAATGATTTTTTAAGTCAATCTTAACATTTTATTTATAATCAATTTGATCAAATTAAGGATTAAAATATAACTTTAACTAATGACTTTTTCAATAAACAATTAACTTTATGTTGTTAATTAAAACTTATTTTATCCCAAAATAAGAATTAAAATGTTAGAAATGAGTACAAAATTTATATACGACAAAGACGGCAAGTTGAACAATTTTTTCGTTAATTTTATTCACATGCGTTATGAGGTTATAAATATAATTACGAAGGACATTAAGAAGTATGATGTGTCAGTATTCTTTATGATATGATATTTACACATGCACTTATCACACTTCCGACTAAATTTATCACGTTGCACATTACTACCTCAATATTAATATATACCATTCAGCATTATTAATAATTATATTTAGTTATACATAAATACATGTCAATTAAATCAATAAATTAATAAAACAGTTGTTCAAATTTTCATTATGCTTGTTGTAAATAAATTGTTCTACAAATATTTTGAAGTATTTTCTAACTGAGCTTTTGTGAAAACGAATACTCACTTTTTCGATTGCAATAATTAAAAATAATTACCATATTTTAATATTTAAAGATTTGAAAGCTTTATATTTCCGAATTTTTAAATCGAAACATTTCCAAATTCTCGAATTTCTAAATTTACGAACATTCAAATTTAAAGATTTTCACAAACATAGTCTTATATTTGCAAAATTTCAAATGTCCAAATTTTCACATCATCACATTTCCCGATTTTTTAATTCTATAATATCTAAGTTCAAAAATTTCTAAATATACAAGTCCTCAAAGCTTTAAATTTATAAACTCTTAAATTTCCAAATTGTTAAAAATCACAAATTTCCAAATTCGAAAATTTTCACATTTTCAAATTTTCAAATTCCCCGATTGCCAAATTTTCTAATTTTCTAATCATCAAATTTTAAAAGTGTAAATCCCACAATTTCTAAATCTCGAAATTCTCAAATCGTCCAATTTCCAAATTCCAAAATCTTCAAAAATTCAAATTTTGAAGCTTCTAAATATCCAAATCGTCGAAAACACAAATTTCCAAATGCACAAATTACCAAATTTAGTAATATTCAAATTCTAAAGGTCCAAATCTCTGTATCTTTACATTTAAAAATTTTTTACAACAAAATTCCAAATTCATAAACACTCAAATTGTCAAATGACCGAATCCGCAAATTCTCAAATTCCGAAATACTAAAATTTCAAAAAGTTCAAATTGCAGTAGCTCTAATTTTTCAAGGACCTAAATTTCAAACTTCTTAAACACTTATTTAATACCTATTGAAAAATAGGTATTTGAATAATATTAAATACCTATTTAAAAATTTTTTAATTTGAAATCATCATGACACTCTGTACATATATCCATTGTTACAGTGGGTGGCCAAATTATTATACTGAACCGATTTTATAAAAATATGCGACCAAATATTTCGACCAAAAGGTGTCTTTTGACGCCTTTTCCTTTGAATGCAAATAATTCCCAAAACTGTTGAGATTTCAAATTATCAGTTAAATGTAGGTAATTTGATGAATATATTTATTGATACATTGATGTGTTTTTATTAGAGATTATTTAATCAGGTTGTAAATTCTAGCTTAATTCGTCAATCAACAAAATATAACGGTGTACACTAAAATGCAACATGGCGGAAAATAAGCGAATATCAATGTTATGCCGCAACTCCTGTAATTTCCGTTACAACAGAAATCGGGATTCTCTAATCTGATTATAATTGATATGATGCTGCAAAACGGTGTTGATATTTATATCTAAAATAGTTTAAAATTAGGCACTGTCATGAAATCCTTAAGGTGTCAAAAGACACCTCATGGTAGAAATAAGTATACCATATGCACATTTTTTTATCTAGGATGAGCAGGAAGAAAATGACATCGCTGAATTAATTTAACAACTATTGTATGAAAAGTCAACAAATTAATTGTGGAGAAATGATTCGACTTAGAGAATAATTTTAAGTTGAAATTTGAAAGTTGTCTTTTGACACCTCTTGGTAGAAATAGAATTAACCCACCTAACACCATAGAGTTACACAGTGGGCCATCTACTTCCAGAATGAGGTATACGAATGTTTAGCTAGATATACTCTGTAAGGTGACAAAATTTCATAAATAAGGGAGCGTAATACCTGATGAGTTACCTTCATAAATGAAAAGTTTTTTAAAAATTGTATTAATGTGTTTGTGTCATAAACAAATTCACACCTTCAGTGACAAGATTTTGACAATCAAGCGTAGGAGGAACTTTATTTATATTGTCAATTGCAAGAATTTTACACTTCTATAGCTTTATTTATCGTAGTAGAGTCTACTATATTTAATGTGTAATAAGAGTCATTAATTTACTACACGTGAGAGTTATAGATAAATATAGATGAATATGATCGTTGAATTAATATCGTCAGTTAGACATTTTAGTTGTAAAATTGATCACATCGGAAGTCCGAGTGCGTAACGAGTCAAACTCGTCAAAATAGCGCAAGCAGTTACTGTTACAAAATATGCAACTTTCAGTATAGTTTGGCCACACACTCTAAAGTCCCGAATTCAGTTATTTATCGAATAGCGAAACAGTAGTATGAAATTCATCGCAATTCGATGACTGAACATAGCACCAACAGAAGTACCTAAACAACCGACAAACTTCAAATTGCTGACTGAACACAGAACTTCAAAGCTGAAACTTTGGTCGATGCGATGCGACATCTAAGATAAGCACTACTCCTGAAATGTTTAGATTCAACTGCCTATACCGTTTGCGCGATTCTGTATCAGTAGTGACAAAGATAAGAGGATGCTCACACGAAGACTCAGCGTTCAATCGATCAGTCGTTGCGTCGAAGGCCTCGTCACCAGTGATCATGACGACCGAGCAAGATATCAAAGAATACTTCGAAACTGCCAAAGAATTAACCCTACAAGCTGGCGAGGTGAGTCCTATCTAGTGACATCCGATTGGCCGCCAAGAAAACGCGGGAAATACACTCCTAGTTAAAATTGTAAGTTCGTTTCGGGTTAGTTTACTGTTGTGAGTGACGCTACTTATTTTTTCCCTTGTATCACGTAAGAATACAAGATTTTACAATCTTGTACACAATGAATTTTTATTACTTTCATGGGAAATTGTACGTTAGACAAGTTCGCTTATAAAAGGAACTAGTTTATTTAGTAGTTTCAATCAATCTCTCTGTTTTTGAATTAAGGAGAAAATTTGGATTTCGTTGATCCCAAGATTTTCAATCTTCGTCAAATTTTGTTAACCATCAATTTATTTAATTATTAAACCATTCGATATGTTAACATTGTTCGAATACTTTTTTATAAATTTCGTTTAATATCCTTTATACGTTTTATGTGATTATACATGGAGAAAAAGGTGATTTTAAAACTTAAATATTGTAATACTTAAACCATTGTGTACTCGCTCTGTTGTGGATAAGAGAATTATTCCGTTAAAATATGAGTAATATTTTATCATTTCCTTGAAGATAAGAGAGGCAATATGATTATAAAATTCGTTGATGTTTTACGCTATTCATCTTCACAAGTAAAAAATAAAAAGGAGAAACAAAAGAAATTAAAAAGGACTTAAATTTGTATAAGCTGTGAAACTAGGACAAAAACATTCACAAGTAGTTCCGTAACCAAATGCCTTGACTACTTTGTTAGCGATTAAATCACTGGATAATACTTTCAAAAGAAAGCGATGAGTCTTAATTTAATTGCTTCGACTTATATCTTATCTTATCCAAAACAGCCATATTAAAAATCACATAATGCATTCATCATATAAAGGAAATAAGAAGGTTGAAATTATTAATGCGCGTTTTTGTCTGATAATGGTAAAAAGAAACGGTTTTTGCCTGCTTAGCTGTGAATATTCCTACCAAAAACCAATTTGGAAAAATTACAAAATAGTAGGAAGATAGAGTTCTAGAATTTCAGTATGAAGTTCGTTTTTTGTCATTTTTTGCACTTAGGATTTGTAACGAAAAAAATTTCATAAAATGTAAAATACTTTGTCACATCAATGATTTCAGTAAATAAAATTTGTGCATGCTACTAAATAGGGGAAAGAGAGTGAAACACCCAATCGAGGTAAATTTTCACGTATCTAAATTTTCGAATTCTTAAGTTACCCAAGTTCCTTGAGTTTACAAATTTACAAGGATTAATATTTGTAAATTTTTATATTTTCAAATTTGAAAATTCTATAGTTTTACAGATATCCAGATCGGAATTTTGTAATTTCCTACTTCTCAAATTCTTAAATTCCAAATTTTCCAACTTCCTAAATTTCCAAAATTCACAAAATTCAAAAATTCCCAAATTCCAAAATCCCAACATTTCCAAATTTTCAAATTCTTAAATTCTGAGATTTTCAAACTTTCAAATTATCAAATTCTCAAACACTTAA
This sequence comes from Megachile lagopoda, assembly GCA_036983795.1. NCBI lineage: Eukaryota > Metazoa > Arthropoda > Insecta > Hymenoptera > Megachilidae > Megachile > Megachile lagopoda. Next base: position 1,152,281 of record CM072793.1, read on the forward strand.
ATTCACAAATTTTTAAATTCCCAATTCCCCAATTTCTAAATTCCAAATTTCCTAACTTCCCAAATTCCTAAATTCTCACCTTACTAAATTTGCAAATTTTCAAGTTCAAAAAAAGTAACTTTCAAAATTTCTAAATTTCATAACCTCAAAATCCTAAAACTGAAAACTTCGTCGACCAAAAAATTTGATAATATAAATACTTCGAAATTTCTTAATCTAAAAACTTATAAATTAATATATTCACCTTGCTAACAACACGAAAACCAAATTTTCCAAATAACTTATAATGAAATAGTCATTAATTATTAAACTGAGGTTCTGTCATAATTATTTACTAAATACATTTTTTCCGTCAATGAAGTTATGTTTTCATTTAACCTACAAATAACATTTGAAATTAAAGAGTGCAATCCGAATTATAGAAAAATTGCAGAAAATTATATTCACTATCCACAAGAATACGCTAATTACAAATGAAATGAACTTATAATTTTGACTGGTGGTGTATAAGTTATAAAAACTATTAGAAACTTGACTACTAAATCACTATTAAATCACTATATAATTAGCATTATTTACTGCTTCTATGAACAAGAAATAACCTCTTCATTGTTAATTAAATATTGTGTTTATTATTGTAAATACACTCAAAATATGCTTAACTAGTCCAATAAAATTTTTTATAATTCATGTACAGTAAATGAAATAAAATCAAGAATAATTGTAACATAAAAATCCAAGTACAACCATCCATAAATTATTATTATTAATTTTGAAATGATGTTGTCTGTTATGTAATCTTTTTCTATGGATGAATAGAACTTTTCTACTTTTCTGTCGATAAAGAATAATTTTTTTATTTTTCACTAAAAGCCATCTGTCATTAAAAATTTACTTGCTATAAGTCTATAGAATTGTAATCGATTTTGGTTATCATATGCTATAATATTTATAATTTTGTTTAAAAGGATTTTAAATAGATATCTAAGAAATATTTAAAAATTCTTTAAATTAAATTAAGAACCTCTAAAAAATACAAATACAAAAAAATTTAATTGTGATAAATGATTTATTTAATCAATTACTGTTATTGAATTTATCTATTTTGTCAAATAACAGAATGTAAAGAATGTGTGTTTCTTTTTTGCTTTACAAATGAGATAAACGAAGACATTAAATCAATCACTCTTACTGAATTTAACATCTCTATTAAATAAAAGAATGTAAAGAATGTTTCTGTTTGTTTTTCTTTGCAAATACATAAACGAAGACTTAATAAATCACTGTCACTGAATTTAATTTCTGTGTTAAATAAAATTATATCGATCGAACGTTCGATTTCTTTAAAATTGTGAACGGAACTACTTCTGTCGACAAGTATTTCCAAGAAATACTTACCGATTTTAAACTCTACGAAAAAAATAGGTAGTTAAATACAAAAGAGAACTGGTAGATAGTCGGAAACAAGCGAATCGCTTTTACTTATCACACCAGCGATACTTATCAGATAAAAACAGGCAAAAGGTACAAACAGGCAAGAATTCATATCTCAGCAGTCATAATATTTATCTGTGTCTCATTTTCTCCGTAGCTATTCAAATCTGGCTTCGAAGGACAGAAAGTCGTGCAAGTGAAGGAACATGACTGGGACCTAGTAACAGACTGTGACAAAAAAATCGAGGAGTTGTTAATTAAAGGCCTGAAAGAGAAATATCCCGATCATGAGTGAGTCACCAAGTGATTTTTATGAATTAGCAATGCGTAGAAATTCTAAACAGTATTACAAACTCTTTAACGAAATAAAAACGTTCTTGGTACATGAGAATTGATCACGTTTCAGCGGACAAATGAAACTATCTTTTCGCAACTGTTTCCTTATTTTTCTATGATCTTAATTCGAGATATAAGGTGAACGCACCCATTAGCAACTACGTTCCAGTTATTAGTTACCTATTGTTTTATTTTATGAAAAATTATGAGTAAGATCTATTGTCACTTATTTACTACTATTTCGATAATTATCTTTATATTGAAGTGTCCATTGACGAATATAATGGAAATTTTAGGATAAGGTATTAAATACATACCTATTTCTAAAGTCATCAGTTGCATAAAAAAATATTATATAATATAAACAAGTATAGTTAATAACTAAACAATAGCTTGTTTCAATTAATAACAAAATATGTAATTAACAGTGTCATCAATAGTTCTTGAAATGTTGCGCTGTCACACTTAAGCCTGGACACTCTGCATTAGACAGTAAGTGACATGATCATATATGCGTTACACAGTAGGTGACATGACCATATATGCACTGAATCGGTGACATGGTCAACTGAGCATGGTGATATGATAAAATATAGTATATTTGAGTATACACAGTGTAAAACATTTGGAATAGTAACAAAAATCGATAATATAGTGCAGGAGTCGGCAACCTTTTTGGAGTTAAGAGCCATTTTTTTCCCGATGTGATAAATTACTTTTTTAACGAGTCAAATATAAGTACATACATCGGTATGTAGTAGAAAAAATAATATATCTGCTGTGAAACATGTATTGATTGTGAAATCAAAACATTTCATTTTGCGTAGTAACAGAACATATAAGTCAACGTATTAAAGAAAACGGAAACACTTTTTGGTTTTGAGTGTGGCGCCGGTGAGTGTGGAGAGCAAGGTTAGCTAAAGCTAGGTTTACATGCATGCGATCTGCCGCGCATTTTGATGTGTGCGCAGGATTATTATATTTATTTGGCAATTGCAATATTGCAGTTAATTTTTCAATATGTACTATTAAACTACTCAAGAGCGACAAGTTTGATTTTATTGAGCCGTAGGTTGCCGACCCCTGGTATAGTGGATAGGGTGCTTTTTATCTTCAAACTTTACTCACGTACTCCACACACAAAAATATAATGAAGAGGTTATATTAACATAGCATTTTAAACACTTTATTTATAGATTACAAAGTGACTTCGGGCTATTTTTTCGATGTCGCATACAGTGTGTCCTAGTTTTACGTACAGGACCAGCATGTTTCTTAAATAAAAATGATAAAAAATGTTACATAAACATAGCTTAAATGTTTTATTGAAAGATTTGATTGTCGACTTTCATACCTTTTTAAATAACCTTTAATAATGCATTTGAGAGCCTACGCTCATATAAACATTCTTTCTTATTTTTTTTCTCTAAAATCAATATTTTCGGAGATATTTAATAAAAACTGTCAAAAGGGGGCTTTGAGAAGGGCTAGAGGACAAACGAGCTTTGTCCCAAAAACCCTGTTAGGAACTTTTTTCTCTAATCAATGGTTTGATTATAATTTCAGCACGATCGGAGCTTTGCGCTTTTCGGAACCCTTATACTGAATCAAATATTTCAGATTTATGGCGGAAGAAACTATGGCCGAAACGAAAGGAACGCCGGTGTTGACGGATAAACCAACATGGATCATAGACCCTATAGACGGAACCGTGAATTTTATTAATTCATTTCCGTTCTCATGCATATCAGTGGCTTTGTCAGTTCGTAAGGATATTGTGATAGGGATTATTTATGATCCGCTGAGGTCAGAATTGTTCACTGGAATCAAAGGACAGGGGGCGTTTTTGAACGACAAGCGTATGAAAACCACTAACGTAACTGGTAATTATACCCTGCATATGATTTAACCATGATAAGAATTTCATTTCAAAGAAATTAATATGAAAAATCATCGTCAGGAATATATATGGTGTTTGTTCAATTAATTAATAATTTATGGATACTATTTATCTTCTATTTTTATGTTCAATGAAACTAACATTTTTATATCACGTCCATATTATGTTATGTTTATTTTTGTATCATAAAATCTATTTCGTAACATTCAACGCAATATCCAAAGAATTGAATATAAAAAATAATTAGTATCTATGGATCATTAATTTATTTAAATTCCTATAAATTTCTATGACAAGTGCAATATTAATCTAACGACTTATAAAAGCTTAAAATTAATTAAATAGCTCGAAATCCAATAATTTATTAGTTAAAAATAACTTGGATATTCTTTTATACTCTTATATACGTAACCTTACTATACTATTTTAATAGGTCAAAATAGTTTATAATTAATTTAGTAGACAACAGGATAAAAATAATGACTAATAACATCAAATTTAATAATCTAATCACCTATGAAGAATTAAAAATTAACTGAATATTTTAAGAGAAATTAAAATTACTTCAGCAGTATATTAAGAATCAACATAATACCCTAATAATCACAAATCCAACAATTTGGTAATCTAAAAGTAATTTCAGATTGATTTAATGATTCAACAACGCTCAAAATATTTTGAATTATTCCAATAATTAATGCAATAACTGAAGCGATTAAAAATACCTAAACACGACTAAAAATAATATCACTATAGAAATTACAAATAATGTAACATCAGTATGATACCATAAAGGAAAAAAATTAATTTAAAAAATTTTGTAAACAATGCAGCTTTTTCTTTACAGAGTTGAAGAAGGCTTTGATAGAATTCGAGTTGTTTTCCGTGTTTATACCAACAAAAAATCGGGACATCAAACTGGGTAGATTAGAAGCCTTAAGTCGCGCTACACGAGGGTAAATATTACATATTTGATTATTTACATTTTTTCAAATACGTGTATTCAAAATTTTATTATTATTCCATTATTTGTTTAACTTTTTAAGCGTAAAAATATTTCAGTTGCATAATGAAAAACTTTTAACTAGTGATAAATTACAATATTTACGTAAAGAAAAATTATTTTTCTTTATACGAATTTTGAGAAAGTATTTTTACAAATTCTTTTTTAAATCGTCGAAACTACATATGGACAGTATATTACAATATACTTCTTTTCAATTTTCGTTTATTTTTCTCTGACTTTAAATATACTTTTAGAATCAAAATAGTTCACAGATCTAATTTTATTACGTTTACAATCAATATTAAAACAAAAAAAAAAAAATGATCAACTAATTTGACAGTATTAAAAAAGTCCTTCGCCGAGTAAACAACCTATGTTTATTTCAGTACTTTTATCTAATATTTATTTGCAATATCTCCAAATTTTGTTGTAGTTATTTCCAAAGAAACACACTGTATACACTCGATCAGCAGATGTTAGAAAAAAATTCTGGCTGAAGTATTGGAATAGTTAATATTTTAATGTTTAGGGTTCGATTCATGGGATCAGCTACGTTATCTCTAGCATATGTAGCAAAAGGTGCACTAGACTCTTTTCAAATGGACAATCTTAAGCCTTGGGACATTGCAGCAGGAATACTACTTGTACGTGAAGCAGGTGGCTCCGTAATGGACACAAAAGGTATGATAATTAACCTGTTAATCCTCTATGTCAGGGTCGAAAAACAGGGCAATCTTCTCAAGAGCAATGACTCGCGTTGTGACCCAAACAAACCAGGCCACTCACACGAATGTCGTTCCAAGCGTTGGAAATTTGATACTGGAACTATCACACTACTTAAAATGATTGGTTTTACAATTTTATTTTAATACAGGTAACCCTCCTACAACACGGTATCTTATAACACGGTTTCGCTATAACACGATTCATAAATTGCGGGAACCCTCCTGCAACACGGCATCCTATAACACGGTTTCGCTCTGACACGATAAGAAAATTGCAAAAATCTTTGTAAAACACTGTATTTCTACAGCCGCGGCGAGGCTTGGCGTCTTAAAGATACAGTGTTGTGGAAAGTATTTCTTTTCATCTCCGTGGCCTGAAGACAAAAGTGTCTCACGCTGCTGATCGGCAGTCTGCGTCGAGCCACGGTGTGTTAAAAAATAATTTTTTCGTCTTTAAGACATTAAGTTTCAGTCCCAAGCCATGTCCGATAAAGATAAAAAAACAACGTTTAAGAGGAAATTTATTTCTTTAGAAGTAAAGATACAAATCTTGGGTCGTCTTTTGAAAAGAGAAATTAATACAAATTTATGTAGAATTAAAAAAATATTTGTTTTTAATAAGTTTTCGGAACGTAATCCTCCTTTTTGTACTGGCTCTGGGTCTCATACAACACGGTTTCACACAACACGGCATTTTTTAGGAACCTATCTACCGTGTTATAGGAGGGATACCTGTACTTCTACTTTGTTTTTTTTTCATGATGTTTGAAAATTAAAAAATTTTGCAATTTGGAGATTTGAGAACTGTGGAATTTGAAGATCTCAGAACTTTAGCATTTGGTGTTTGCAAAGTTAGGAATATGGAATATTTAGAACTTTGGACGTTTTAAAAATATGGGGTGTTTGAAAGTTGCTATTTGTAACATTTGGAAATTATGTTAATTTGAGAATTTGAGAACTTGAAGATCAGGAAATTTGCAAATTTAAAAATCTGAGAGGTTGAGAATTTCAGGAATTCATGAATTTTTAAATTTCAGAATTTGTAAATTCAAGTATTTCAAAATTTTGGCTTTTAACGATTTGAAAACTTGGAAATTTGAGAATTTTGCAAATTATATAAATTGCAGAAATTTTAAGAATTTGTGAATTGCAAAATTTAAATACTTAGAAATTTTTTAAATTTGAGAAGTTGACAATTGGAACCTTTGAAAATTTAAAAACTGATTCGAAAATTCGAAGATTTGGAAATACAAATTTGAACAACCGACACCTGAAAATTTGGGGATTAGGCATTCGTAAATTTTTATGCTTTAAGAATTGAACATTTAGAAAGTCATGAATTTGTGAATTTCGAGGTTCTGGAAATTTGAAAATTCGAAATTCAGAAGTTTGGAAATATTGAGATTTGGAAAACATGGTTATAACAAAATATACTATAAAACAGATTCAGATAATAAAATAAATGACGTTTGTTAGGTAACCTGTGTGATAAAGAACATTATTTCACTATTAGGGATAAAATAAGAATACTTCTGCAGAGTTTCCTTTCTTTTGTTTCGTTTCTCATTTTATTTTTTCTTTTCTTCTTTCCGTCGTTTGGAGACAGTTCAAGTTTTCGTGGTATGTTCATTTCTTATTTTTGGAATATAAAAAGAACATGAAAGTACTTGCTTAGAGTACCTTCAAGGTCTTCTGCGCTGCAATATGCAGTTTTCTTTTTTCACATACATCTATGATTTCAGAATATCAATTCCAAAAATGTACACGGTAATAAATCATTTTTGCACAATTTCTTTATACAAAATAACAATTTTGATTTAACATTTTTTAACGTGCGAATATGAATATTCCTGTTCAAAAGTTCCAGCGCTAAACATGTACACCCCCGCTCAAAAGTATGTGGACACTTCCTGAATTCTTATAAATGCCTCAACAAAAGTTATGATATCTCTGATTATTTTGATTATCCTGTATGTATTCCAGTTCGTACAGTGTTACAGAACATATTTTAATAATAATTTATTAAATATCTTACCGATAATGATAAAAAATAATTATATTTTCTTTTTGTTCACATATCTATCGCGTGCTTTTCTAACAACGATTACTAATCGTGGCTATTAACTTTTTCAGTATTTCACTATTAACAACTTTCTACACCGATTCTAGGATTTCCCACAAATGTTTTTCCAATTTTGGAAATTTTTCGAAATTGTCTATCAAGGTGGTCCCATAGACATTTATTTATTTAAGAAAGTTGAATAACTAAATTTTTAATTTAGTACTATTACAATACATTACATTCATATTCATAATAGAATTTAGCAACAAATATTGTTTAACAATAAAAATATACAATATGTAACACAAATTTCAAGAAAATATAAGTGTCCACATACTTTTGAGCGGCAGTGTACCTTGAATAACATAAATAACTACAGCGGAAAAATATCTGTGAATTTCACTTTTATTACTGCATTAATACAGTGCAATATTTGTAATCCTATAACAACATCTATAATTTTAATTGGCCTATAATAAATATTTCTAATATTAACACTATTTCTATCACGATTTTGTGTATACCTATTTCGACCAAAAGGTGTCTTTCGACGGCTTTTCGTTTGAATGCAAATAATTCCCAAAACTATTGAGATTTCAAATTATTAGTTAAATGTAGATAATTTGAGGAATATTTATTGATACATTGATGTGTTTTTATTAGAGATTATTTAATCAGGTTGTAAATTCTAGCTTAATTCGTCAATCAACAAAATATAGCGGTGTACATTAAAATGCAACATGAAAATAAGCGAATATTAAAGTTATGCCGCAACTCGTGCATTTTCCGTTAAAACAGAAATCGGGATTCTCTAATTTGATTATAATTGATATGATGCTGCAAAATGGTGTTGATATTTATATGTAAAATGGTTTAAAATTAGCCACTGTCATGAAATCCTTAAGGTGTCAAAAGACACCTCATTGTAGAAATAAGTATACCATACGCAAATTTTTAGATCTAGGATGAGCTGGAAGAAAATGACATCGCTGAATTAATTTAACAACTATTGTATGAAAAGTAAAAAAATTAATTGTGGAGAAATGATTCAACTTAGAGAATAATTTTAAGTTAAAATTTGAAAGGTGTCTTTTGACACCTCTTGGTAGAAATAGTGTTAACTCTTAATAAAACTTACAAGTTTAAATGAAAATATTGTATTCTGTTTAGCGGAGCAGTATGATTTGATGAAACCAAATACAATAGCGGCGGCAAACGACACTCTGGCTATGGAAATAAAACAATTAATCCTCGACACTGATCTGAAAATACTGCGCAATAGGTTAACGAAGATGTAATGAAGTTTAAAGTGAAAATGATGTAACAGTATCTTAAGTAGAATTAATTATTTGTTCGTAAAACTTGTTAAGTATGTGATAAAGAAATTCGACTGCCATGTACTGCAAACAATAAAAGTATTATTATATTTTTAATCACTTTAAACCATGGTCCATTTATTTAACGAAGACAAAATCACTAGTAAGAATTTAAAAGACAATCGATAGAAACATCTTTTATTTGCATAAATCAAAAGTTTCGTTCTTCAAAAATGTTCTATAAATTATTACATGAACCTATTGTGAATTACTACAAATTTATAACCGAAAATTTTTACGTGTTTTTGTAAAATCAGTTTTTTATAATTGACACGCAACAATGTCGTTTTATCAATGAAGAAACTTGAATAAATATTTTCTCCAAGCAATAAAGCCTTCAAAATAACGAAATTATTTCAGTCCATTTATTTCACCGCCTAATAAGACAAAATAATTTTATAATTTTATAGAATCGAGGTTTTTAACTTTTATCATTTTATAACAATTTTATTCTGGTTTGAATAAGTAGAACAGTTATTATGCTGCACGACACATACCACTTTCAAAATAGACTGTCTGGCAGCTGTTGAAATAATTCCTTGAATATTTTGTTCTAACTAATGACTTTTGCTTTTGATTATAAATATAAAAAGATTCTTTCAAAATTGTACTGTAGAGTTTCCGAAAAAAGGAATCTTCCATATTTTTCTTAATTATTAAAGTCATAACTATTATCATTGAAGATGGAATTATTATTAAAGAATTAAACAAAATATAATTTCTCTTTTGTCAATGATAATAACACAGCTTAGCAAAGAAATATTATATAAAATAACGAGGGATTATTAAAAAACATTGTTACAAGAGTTGTATAATATAAAAGAGTACATTACATAATATAAATAACTTGTATGAATGAAACAGTGGGAAAAATTCAAGGTCGCATTAATTTTTTAAATTAAACACTATATTTGTTTTAGGGTAGTCAATTCTGTGAAATATTCAACATAAAAAAGTATTAAAGAAGGTTAAAAAAAGAACCATTAAAAATTTGTTGCCCGCCCAATCATGTAACATTTGTAAGAACATCATCTTTTATATCATACAATTTTTGTAAGAACATTATTTCAATAAATGTAATTTACTATTTTTCGTTAAACAGAATATTCTATACATTATAATTTAAAAAAAAGAACCTCTGTGACAAGAACCAAATTGGAAAATCAAGAAAATGAAACGTTAGAGTAAAACAGCAAGAATATACTGAAAATTTATTTGTTTCTGTATTTACGCAATAAAGTTCATTGAATAATAGATAAGGTCTTTCGAAATGATCTAATGAAAGAATTATCTGATGGATACTGGAACATTAATTACTCGTTGGACAGTTTAATCGTTAAATAATCAGTAAATCGATGACAATGACTCATGAAATTTCCGATCTACGAATGCACCGGATGACCAGAACAATTTAATTGATCCAGAAAAGATCTGTATGACTTTTACGTCCTATATAAAGAATAAGTGAATCACAGAGGACAGGTAACCTACAAAACAGATAATTATTACCGGGAATTCAATCAGGAAAGTGAGGATTTTAATGACTAAACATGTACTTAAATCTGCATAGGAATTTTAACTCAAATGAAAGTACCATTTTAATGACAAACTGAATTAAAACTAAACAAATTTGTGCGATTCATTAAAATATGCAAATAAGGAAATTATAAAAATAGCAAAAAGACTTAATTTCATTAATTTAAGATCGTTCTATAAAATACACAAACACATTAATTTATTGATTTCTGTTAGTGTTTCGAAAATTTTATGTATTTTTTTATTATATTGTTACGTATTTTTTAATTATTTTTTGACTACTGTATTGCTGTATCTATTTCTTTTTTCTCTTTTACCGAAATTCGATTTTCAGTTTGAGAATATATTTTCTTCTTTACAGATTTTTTAAATAACTTAGTTGTTAATTTAGGATCATACAATCCTGGGGTTTCTTTACTTTTTTCGGTAATTTATTAAATTTTGGTAATTTCAGCTATCAGTTATGAAATATAGATTTTAAATAATTTTCATAAATATACAACAGTGTAATGTAAATTACAACTTTTCAGAAATATTTAGAAAATATGTGTAGAAAATACGTACTTGTAATTTCTTTATTTTCTGTACAAAAAATTATAGGTTTTTAGTCGAACACTCTCATATACTTTATAAACGAAAATATATAAAGAGAAAAATAAATTAAGTAAACAAATTGACTATGTTACCTAACTACTACATATGAGATCAACTGCAGAATAAAAGAATGTTATAAAAATTTGTTTTTCAGAAAATTTTATAGTTACGTTGTACAGCGTGTTAAGGGGTAACACTACTCTAGAGCTAGAAAGAAAGACCTAAATTTGACAATTTATTTTGGAAGTATGACAAGCGGAAAAGAATTTCTTTTCAAAGGGTTTATTTAACACATATTGAAGTACGAAAAATAATTTTTGTTTTGTCATTTCCGTACAAAATGGGGGCGACAGAGCCCATCGGTGGAAACAGCTTTTGTAGAAACACCGCCACGGAGGACGGATTTCTCGCCATGTGTGAGACTTGGAATAAAAAATAAAAAAAATTTATAATCTATATACAATTGGCCTCGATAGTACGTAGGGGTGTTTACTCAATTTTTGTAGAAGTTATGCATGTTTTAAGAAACGAATCGACTTTTTGCATGAAAAATGTGCATTGAATTGTTTATAAAAAAAAAGTTTACATTCAATCGAAAAACGGCTACGTACTACGATAAAGGATATTGTTGTGAAGCTACTGTAAAAATTTCAATTCGATCCATACAATAGTCACCAAGAAATCCGTTCTCCCAGTATGACAAAAGTGGTTTCGAGAAAAACGCGTTTAAAGTTTTATGAACATTTTAATCCTTCAATTTCTTGTTTACCTCTAATCTGCGATTCCTGCACTATACATTTGGCCATCCAGGTCGATGTTCGCCTACTCCTCTACCTTCCTCTACAACCGTTTGTTTTGTAGGTAACAGATGTACTTATTATTTTAAATGGTAAAAGTAATACAAAAGCCATGAATCGCAGCACGCCGCGTAATTACTCAGTGCGCGCTCTGAGAAGCTGCGGCAAAATTGATAATTGAATCTTTTAAAATTTGTTTTCCACTATAAATCAAATGGCATTCTGTTTCTATGACTCTAAAGCATCGTTTAAGGAAAAAAAAAATCGACTTTTTGAAAATCCTAGAGTGGTGTTACCCTTTAATGCTAGAGATAGAAAAATAAATTCGATCGAGCCTTGTTGAATACTGCACGTGGTGTGCCTACTAATTTTGTTGTTACTATTCTATGGTATAACTATTTCCTTACTTGAAGTTACTTACTGGTATAAATTAGGTATAGGTTGGGTCAAGGTTAGGTAGGGTTAGATCAAGGTTAGGTAGAGTTAGATCAAGGTTAGGTAGATTTAGGTCAAGGTCAGGCATGGGTTAGGTCTGGGTTATATCGTGTTGGGAAGGCCAAATAAACATTTTTAGACCTTCAGTTTTTGTTAAAACTAGTCCCGTTCGTCTACCTGTGGTAAGGAAATGAAGAAAGAAATTGCAAATAATGGACTAATCTACTGTTAAAATTAAAGTTTCTGACAATCAGATGTAAATAGTAATAAACCAAAAGTACTCGATAGAATGTAACGACTCCTTGGATGCTATTGCTGCTGCAGGTAAAGAAACTAACCAAATGTCTAATACCTTGCTATGAGATTATATTCTATAGCTTAATAGTGGGCCTAAACACTGCGGACTGAAAATCTCAGTTTCGGACGAAGATTGAACAAAATCAACTTACGTAATTATAAAACTCAAATGCCTCGATTGATTTAAAAATGCTTATAGCATGCATGCTATAAGACAACATTATATAATAAATAAACCGTTTCTTCCAGTTTGACATTCTTGAAGACTCAGTTAGTCAACATATGTTTTTAACGCAACCTGTTGCATTATGTGAGATATTTGTTAATATATTTATTAATTTGTTACGAATAACCGTAGCTAGAATTTGTTAATTTATTAGAAATTTAACAAAGATGTGAGTTTCATCAAAATAAAGTAAAACCAGAATTTATTTAATTTGCAGATTGGATTAATCCGAAAATATTTTTCCTTCTTTTCAACCATTTTTCAAGGAATATTAGTTTATATATCAATCTGTAACTTATACATTGCACTTTACTGTCGAAGTATATATCTGATTTTGCTCATTTTTTTAATTAAATAAACAAATTAATCTCTTCTTACGCAACGTATGAAAAATTACCATGAACCGGATTTTTTCTTCACGTGAAGATCAATCGATTTTTAAAATGTTTATAATGAATTTATATGTAAATGCTGATGTACTGTGATAAACAAAGGTAAGTGATAATAAATTTTCAATAATAAACATATTGTTTATATGCTTATTACATTAACATATGAAGAGCTCGCAATATTGCGATTAAACTATTATTCAAGGAATAGTGAAGCAGTATACTTTCTATAAAATAATGCACTAAAAACACTAATTTCACTATTAAACGCTATATAACATAACTTTTAATTTAACATACCGATATTGTTAAACATTTGTTAATTGTGCTATATTATGATACTATCAATTTAATTTTTAGGATAGTTTTATTTTATCAATTTAATTTTTTGAGAGATTTATGGGAGAATTAATTAAGGGCTTCCCGGCCAATTATAAGTTGATAAATTGTTTCGTTAGTCTTTCATTTGAATAATAAGACGTATTAACACCTAAACTACACAATTATTTCAAGCTACGAAATTTGTTAAGGTTATCTTTTTGAAATTTGTGTAGATTTTCATCAATGTCAAGAATTAATGTACATGTTAATTTATGTTTTATCGATCGTTTATTTATTTTTCAATTTCACTTTTAATTTCAAAGTAATTTGCATTATACGCCGCTAGCTTTAATAAAATTACTGCCTACTGAATGACATTACGTAGCATTTGCACAACATTTCTATGTTTCATCTGTTTTTATAGCACGCATTGAAATATAAATATGTAATGTATAGAAAAATATCTCCTTTGAAGCAAAACTGGATATCTGATTACGGTGCATTTGCAAATACTCGGTTTTTCCCTACACCTTCATAGTATAACGTAAATGTCTTCTAGTCATTATTATGCACATTCTGCATGCATGCATACATGCATATTTTGTCACTAACTCTTTATCCATTCCAAATCCAAGAAAGAGTAGATTCAATGCATTTTGTCCCACGATTGAGAGCATGAGATTTACAGAAATGTTCAGGAAAAGTAAGACGATACTTTAATAAATATTATATAAAAATAGTTTACTAAATAAGTTACAGTAAACTTATGTGCAAATTTGAGTAAAATAAAATAAATTTATGAAACTGTTTTCAAGTAATTAAAATGAATTAACATCAATAAATATTAATTACTTAAGTTCTGATATAGCAATAATAAAAGTTTTATAAATACACTACATTTTACTTGTTTTTTACCGTAAAATATTTACCCAGTACTTTTTAAGTACATATAAATGATCCAGTTTCTCTATAACTATAACTAAAAACAAACAGACTCAAAATTGTTTGATATTGCAAACATTAATTAAGATTTCTAACATTTCTAACAGTTCTAATGATTTTTTAGAACACTTTTATGGTGAAAAAAATATTTCAGTTATGAAAAACATAACATATAATCACATAATTAATAATAAAAATTTTCATTAAAAAAACGTACATTTATAACCAGCAGTTAACACATCACATATGTATAGAATTAGATTTTTAAATATCTGTATTCCCAAATTTCGCCACCACCTAGGTCTCCATATATCTAAATCCACAAATTTCTAGACTGCCAAATCTCTACATTTCTACATCTTCAAATTTTCTTAAATCTCCAAATACTTACGATTCCAAATTCCTAAGCTTCCAAATTCTATATAAGGACTTCTATATCCTTAGATCTGCAGATTTAGGTTTCCAACTTCCTATATTCCTTCCTATATTCATAGATCAAATTCCTATGTCTTCAAATACCTATTCTCAAATTTCTAGGCCTCCACATACTCAGATTTACACATCTCCATGTTTCTAAGTTCCTAGACCAGGGGTCGGCAACCTGCAGCTCGGTAGAATCATACTTGTGGCTCTTAATTAGTTTAATAGTACATATTGAAAAATTAACTGCAATATTGCAATTGCCAAATAAATATAATAATCCTGCGCACACATCAAAATGCGCGGTAGATCGCATGCATGTAAACCTAGCTTTAGCTAACCTTGCTCCCCACACTCACAGACGCCACACTCAAAACCAAAAAGTGTTTCCGTTTTCTTTAATACGTTGACTTATATGTTCTGTTACTACGCAAAATAGAATGTTTTGGTTTCACAATCAATACATGTTTCACAGCAGATATATTATTTTTTCTAATACATACCGATGTATGTACTTATATTTGACTCTTTAAAAAAAATAATTTATCATATCGGGGAAACAATGGCTCTTAACTCCAGAAAGGTTGCCAACCCCTACCCTAGACTGCCAAATCCCTACATTCCCATCTGCTCAGATCTGCAAATCACTATATCTTCAAATTCCTAATCCCCCATATACTTAGATCCACAAATCTCTAAGTTTCCGAGTTCTCAGGGTGCCAAATCCCTAGATTTTCATATCCATAAATCCCTAACATCTATAGGTTTTTAAATTTCTATGTCCCTAAATTTGTAACCCATCTTCACACTTTCAAATTTTCAGAATAGTAACAATCAACGAACGTAAGATCTTTTCTCAATTGACTGCCATATTTTCCTACAGTAGTCAGATTTGCTTTTGCACATATTGCTAATGACAGAAGTTCATCCTACAGAAGTTTCACTATTGTGCTATCTGAACGTCATTTATTGCGTTAATATTAATTACTTGACAATCGATAATGTAACAAAATTGGACAGTTCATAAAATATCACATTAGCTATAAAACCGTTAACATGCATTTGTAACAGCAGTAATATAGAAATTCAACGATCCAAAGCAGCAACTTGGAAAAGGAACTGAATAATTAGTAATCAGACGACAGGAGTTATGTTAATAAAATAGGAGAAAAAAGAAACGTGGTGATTATAAATCAAGCCGAGCCTCCACGAGTTAATATATCCTGTTTCGAGTGGAACATTACTCGAAAGACGGTTAGAAACGCAAATGTGCAACTTGAAGGTTGGCAAAGGAAATACAATAATTCATGGATAGGTATCTGAAATTGCCTTTGCGAAACTTCATGGCTGGGTGAACCTTGCTAAAAAAATTACTGAAAAGTTTAATAAACGCACTTGGATCGAGTTTTTCATCAAATCGATTTGCTGCTCGAGGTTGTACTATGAAATTATCTCATCAATGTTAGTAGTAGTAAGAAAAAAATATTTTGCAATTAATAATGATTATTAGTGACCAAAATAAAAATTTATTACTAATAATGATCAGTAAAAATGTTGATAACTGACAAAATTTCTGGTAGTTTAAAATCGTTACTGAAAATTAAAATTAAATTTCAGTAGTAGTTATTTGTGATCAAAATAAAATTTCTGGTAATGATACAGGTGATCAATAAAATTCTAATTACTTATAATTTCTAGGTTATTTTTTTAATAATGCATTTGTAGCATCCTTTTTAATTTAATTACCCTTTAAATGTAATTAAGTGTGTACAACTATTAATGCCACCTATCATTTTATTTAAGAAAACTGGTAGAATAATTTGGGATAAAAAACAAGCAAACAATTGTGTTTACTGTCGAACTACAAAACATTTTCGAAGTTGAACAATTTGAATTTCCTTGAAAAATCGGATTCACGAATTTTCAAATCTTTAAATTTTTGAATTTCAACATTTACTGAACTGTCAATTTCTAAATCTCCAAATTCATTAATCTTTAAATTTGAGAATTTGATTATCTGAAAAATTCTAACCTTTCTACTAATTTAAAAGTCTGTAAATATAAAAATTTGGAAGTTTACTGGACTGACTCGTTACAAATTCGTAATTTTTAGGTTACAACGGATTTTCCCAAATTGTCGCTGAAGCTGGCCAGATTTATTCATCTGATATTATTTAATAAATACTTATACTAATAGCGTACACGTTATTACGTAATTTTCAAGGAAGTAACAAAAAATACAACATCAATATATTTAAGTCCATTAACATTTGACAATACTTGCAATATGGATTTCATTCAAGTAAAAATAGTGAATTAACATCTTGATAATACAGAAATGAAATATATTCAATATTTACTCACATTAGTGTTTTAAACAATAAACGATAAAGTAAGATAAAATCTATTGAAAGGAGAGATTCAAATTGCGCGCGCAAATTATGTACTCCTGTCGGGGCCTCTTTCGGCCAGCGCGTTTGCTTACACTTCCTTCTTCCGTTATCCTTCGTGTGCAAAGCACGTTACAATTTACACGTGCAATTTACTTAATATGAATATATTCAATATATATACATACTTCTATCAAGACTTCTTGTATCATTTATTTATTGCCCACATGCTCAACTCAACAAAATCGTAGTATATGACAAGGATAATAATTAATTAATAAATTAATGTTAACTGATAAACTTCATTAGTTAAGTACGGTAAACATGAAAACAGTTATTACAGCAATTACAACAAATATATGCAATGACTGATTACGTTCTGTTAATGCATTGCGGCATGTTTTGAATATAAAGTATTCTCTCCATAAGTGTAAAAAAGATCTCTACCGTAAGTAGTGGGCATGAGATTTTATCCGCACTACTGGGGGATCCCCTCGGAATCAATCAAACATTAAACAGTCTCGGTCACCGAGCAGGCGAAGATCGAATATCGGTGAGACACATACTAATGCAAGCAAAGGAAAAGATTGCACTTTTCGTATTTCTTATTAATTTTTCAAGAAACTTCTACCACATTTTACCATTCGTTTTTCCGATTAAAATAACATCAAACACGATATAATTACGATCATAATTACTTGTGTAGCAAACCATACAAATTTCGGACTTTTACATTTATGGCAGTGATACGAATTCTTACTAATGACTTAGGTTAGGTTGCATCGTGTTTGGTCTCATTTTAATCAGAAGAACGAGGTGAATGCAATGGTAAAAGTTTCATTGGCAAAAAACCAAAAATAAAGAATTTTTATTTTTGAAATTAAAGGGCTGCACCGCACGAGTCCTTTCATGTTTGCCGAACGTGTTTATTTCAGTCCCCGTTTGTTTTTATATCGCAATCCGTTCCTACGTTCTGCACACTACAAAGAATGTAGTATGTCTTCTATAAATATGAAACTGTAGCCTGCAGTTTTCACACTTGTGGAGAAAATACTGTACTTATTATAAAGCATGTTTCAGAAAAAACAGTAGTTACTTCAGGAAATATTATAATAGTCTATTAAGGTGAAGGTACCAGTAGTTGACACTTTAAGGAATTTTTTGTCTATTTGTTCACATAGCTCAAGCTAAGTTCACTTTATGGAAAATTTATGATTAGCAGTCGCTGCACAAACTATTCTTCTATTATATTACAAGTATATTACAAGTTATTAACATTACTTGTCGTCAAAACAACAATAATCAAGTTTTGGCTTTCGAATAATTTTAGACATGTTTAATCGTTTGGAACGTCTTTAGAGTTCCTACATCCCATTCTTGATCTACCTATAACGGTAGGTACTCTTTTTAAATACACATTCTAATTCGTGTCAGAGACCTGGTCTGTAGACTAAATAGTTATAGAACGTAATTGTACATTAACAATATAACAATTTATATCAAATCAAAGCTTTTAATTCAGATTATATTCCTTCCGGTAGTAAGAATTTAAAACGCATATGTATAAGTATTTTATTGATCGAAATTACTTCCGCTCGCTCAGTGGATGACATACATTTGGTCTATTATTATTCGTGAAACATACAAATGTTATTTAACTATTGTTTGACGAATTTCAAATATTGAGAAACAGGATTTCGCGTAATGAGCGAAACATACTTCAATTAATAAGCATAAAAAATCATGTAACTTTCATGTTAGGTGCTGATACAATCATGTTGTAGGTGTTGAT
The DNA here is from genome assembly GCA_036983795.1 of Megachile lagopoda. Lineage (NCBI taxonomy): Eukaryota > Metazoa > Arthropoda > Insecta > Hymenoptera > Megachilidae > Megachile > Megachile lagopoda. The sequence goes on from CM072793.1 coordinate 1,171,259, forward strand.
AGTTAGGATGATACTGAACCAGTTTTTCATTTACGAAAATGATCGTTAGGGTTTACTTTTTGAATTATTGATGGAAAATACCGACTAATAAGAGTAGGTACGCATAACGCTAACCCATAATGTTGACTATGAGCTGGTATTGATCGTGATTGCCAACAAACAAATCTCTGCCGCATTGATAACACACCAGCCAAGGTGTAGTTATAAAATACGTCATTATTAATAAGCATAAATCTGCCGATTAATTCTACGAATCAAAATAAGGTAAGGTGAA